>BQNB010065262.1:15129-35004 GCA_026074375.1 Tanacetum coccineum | reverse complement strand
ACCTCTCATACTTGGGAGATCCTTCTTAAGAACCGGTCGTGCCTTAATTGATGTTTATAGAGAAGAAATAACCCTTCAGGTTGATAACGAAGCCATCACTTTTAATCTAGAACAAATTACCAGATACTCCTCTACAAATGATAAGTCGGTAAACCGAATCGATATCATTGATGAGGTTTGTGAGGAATATGCTCTAGAATTGCTAGGGGTTTCTAATAAATCTTCGGGTGGCAATCCCACCCCGACGTCTGAGCCTCTTACTTCCGAATTCATTTTAGAAGAGATCGAAGCTTATCTTAAGGATGATTCGATTTCACCAGAAATTAATCATGCCGATTGCGATCCGGAGAGAGATATTTTCTTAATTGAAAAATTATTAAATAATAACCCGTTTCAACTCCCTCTGATGGACCTAAAGCAAGGAGAAATAATTAAGGCGAAATCCTCAATGGAAGAACCTCCGGAATTAGAATTAAAAGATTTACCATCTCACCTGGAATATGCTTACTTAGAAGAAAAGGATAAGTTATCCGTAATTATTGCAAAAGGTTTAAAAGATGTTGAAAAAGAAGCTCTCTTAAAAGTGCTTAAATCACATAAACAGGCCATTGCATGGAAAATCACCGACATCAAGGGTATCGACCATCGTTTTTGTACACACAAAATCTTGATGGAAGATGATTACAAACCCATGGTTCAAAGTCAAAGACGGGTTAACCCAAAAATTCACGAGGTAATCAAAAAGGAGGTCCTAAAACTTCTTGATGCCGACATGATTTACCCGATCTCCGACAACCCATGGGTTAGTCCAATGCATTGTGTTCGAAAGAAAGGTGGAATAATCGTTGTTGTTAATGAAGAGAATGAATTAATTTCGACACGTTTAGTTACTAGATGGAGAGTTTGTATCGACTATAGAAAATTAAACGAAGTAATTCGAAAAGATCATTTTCCATTACCATTTATGGATCAAATGTTAGAAAGATTAGCCGGAAATGAGTTTTATTGTTTT
Organism: Tanacetum coccineum; assembly: GCA_026074375.1. Taxonomy (NCBI): domain Eukaryota; kingdom Viridiplantae; phylum Streptophyta; class Magnoliopsida; order Asterales; family Asteraceae; genus Tanacetum; species Tanacetum coccineum. The sequence goes on along the minus strand of BQNB010065262.1, from coordinate 33,992 downwards.
CTAGATGGATTTTCGGGGTATTTTCAAATACCAATAGATCCCCAAGACCAGGAGAAAACTACTTTTACATGCCCGTATGGAACTTTCGCGTACCGTCGCATGCCTTTTGGCTTGTGTAATGCTCCCGGTACTTTCCAACGGTGTATGATGGCCATATTCCATGATATGATCGAAAAGACTATGGAAGTGTTTATGGATGATTTCTCGGTTTTTGGGGATAGTTTTGATTCATGCCTCTCCAATTTAGAAAAGATGCTAAAAAGGTGTGAAGACACGAATTTAGTTCTTAATTGGGAGAAGTGCCACTTTATGTGTAGAGAAGGAATTGTGTTAGGTCATAAAATTTCGAAGTCGGGAATTGAGGTCGATCGTGCTAAAGTCGATGTTATCGCTAAGCTCCCTCACCCGACTACCGTAAAAGGTGTTAGGAGTTTCCTAGGTCATGCGGGTTTTTACCGACGTTTTATCCAAGATTTTTCCAAAATAGCTAGACCGATGACTCACCTTCTTGAGAAGGAAACACCATTTGTGTTTTCTAAGGATTGTATTGATGCTTTTGAGACTCTTAAAAAGAAGCTTACCGAAGCTCCGATCTTAGTTGTCCCAGATTAGAACCTACCTTTCGAACTTATGTGTGATGCAAGTGATTTCGCGATTGGTGCGGTTTTAGGACAACGAAAGATGAAGCACTTTCAGCCTATACATTATGCTAGTAAGACTGCTAGTAAGACAATGACCGAAGCTCAAATTCATTACACTACGACGGAGAAAGAAATGCTTGCCGTAGTTTATGCTTTTGAAAAGTTTCGGCCATATCTTGTCTTATCCTAAAAAGAATATTTGTATGCGGTTCACTAGGCTTTACTATTCACTTACTTAGTTAACAGATGCCTTGAAAAACCGAGATTATTACTCGGTGGGTTCTCATAACTACAAGAATTTACATATTTGACCATCCGTGATAAAAAAGGAACGGAGAACCTCGCGGCCGATCATTTATCTAGACTTGAGAATCCTCATAAGGATGAGTTAGAAAATAAAGACATAAATGAAATTTTCCTTCAGCAACTCTTAGAGTTATATCTAGTGGAAGTACACCATGGTTTGAGATTACGTATATTTCATGCGGGGATTGTTTTCGTCAAAGGGATGTCGTCCTCAACAAATGAAAGATATTTCGTTAAAGGACGTTTAAACATTACATGTGGGGTGACCCTACCTTTTTCGGATTTGTGTGGATCAAAAATCATTTGTACGGTGTGCACATGGCCAAGATGACTTTTGATATTCTCAATCAGGCTTGTCATGAAGGACCCCCGGGGGCCATCTTGTGCAATCTCTACAGCTAAGAATGTATTTGATGCCGGGCTTTCTTTGGGTCGACCATATTTATTGAGTGCCTATACTTATGATTAAATCTTGTATAGTGTAACGTCAATCAAGATTTCACAAAGAGATGAAATGCCTAAACGCCTATCGTTCTTTTTTGAGTTTGTGAAATCTTTGATGTATGGGGTAATCATTTTATGGCGTCCATTCCGTACTTCAAGACGGGAATAAATACATTCTTAGCTAGCCCTTGACTATTATCAAGTGGGTAGAAGCGAAGGCGCTACAACTAATGATGCTCGAGTTATAGTTGAAGTTTTTTGAAAATCTCTTTTTCTCCGATTTGAACACCATAGAAGTATTTAAACGATCGTTGGGATTCTTATTTTTGTAATGATAAAATTTTGCTAAAGTAATGTTAAGTATAGGTCAATCATCGTCTTGCTACGTTTTTCCACCCTCAAATGATGCGTGGACAAGTAGATGGTTTCACCCAATCATGATTTGGAAACATATTCTGGAGTGGACGGTTAGGAAAAAACCGTGTTGCCTCATGGTCCGATAGGCTAGATGACGCTTCTATAGGGCATTCCGTAAACACTTTCAAATAACGATCGGTTTGACTCCTGCATGTCGTGTACCAGGTAAGTCGTGCGCATCTAACCAATCGAATTAGAGCATAAGGCATATTGGGCCTTGAAACATGCTAATTTTGATCTTTATAACCTACTTGTGTGATCACGAAAGCTTAAACTTAATGAACTTAATGAGCTTCGTGATCAAGAATACGAGAATTCTTTGATATATAAAGAGAGGATAAAGAAGCTTCATGACTCTAAGATCAAAAACCGCATTTTCAATGTTGGTGATCGAGTTTTACTCTTCAACTCTCATCTAAAGATATTCTCAGGAAAGCTTAAAACCCGTTGGTCGGGTTCTTTCCCTTACCTCTAAGTTTTTCCATATGGAATCCACCGAGTTATCTCAACCTGATGGTCAAACTTTAAGGTGAATGGTCATCGTGTAAAGCATTACTTTGGAGGGGACATACCATCAAAGGTAGTCCTGGATCTCCAAACCATCCCCATGGACAACTAAATGCGGGGATCGAGTAAAGCTATGTGACTCGGTTACCAAAAACAAAGCGCTTCGTGGGAGGCACCCCATGCTTATCCATCTTTCTTATTTCTAATGTGATGTGAGGAGGCTTGTACTCTTCCGATTCTTGTTGTTTGTGCTTGTGATTGTTGTAGGATTGACCCAAAATTTGTGAAGACTCTTGTGTTTAGTGTTTTTGTCCCCGGTCCTTCGAGCTTCCTAGCCTGTAATTGCATCGTTTATGGGAAATCCAATATCCTAGATTATTATCGACTAACATTTATCTTGTAGCATACTTGATAAACGGCTTAAGATTTTTGTGATACTTTCTCTATGCTCGGATTATGCATTCCACTTTTTGAGTTCTAGTATAGGGTCACAAAAAAGCCCATAAAAAGGTTTTTTTAGCACTTAGACTAGGAAATCATTAGGCAATGTTTAGTTGTTGTATTGGGGTAGTTGTATATCTTCGTATGATCTTACTTACTCCTTGTATCGTTGTTTTCACAGATTCCCGGTTTTCCCGCAAAAATTTAAAATTTTTTAAGTTTTATATATATCCACATATAAAAAAAATGATGATAAAAATATAAAGTAGTTGATAAATAATAAGTGTTTTGACACGAATGTAGGCTTTTCGTTGGTGAGAACAAAAGTAAATTTTGACCTGACCAGTTTTATATCTTAGCTTTCTCCTTAACATATATAGATTGAAATTTGCTAAATCTTTCTATACCAAGGAGCTATAAAAAGCAACGTTCTAGCTTGAAAATGTTAAGATTTTGCCAAGTTCCCATAATTGATTTTGAATATGCAAAAATGGATTTATTAGGCTAAGTTTTCAAGAGTTTCTTCTTGAAATTCTAAATTGTGAGAACAAGAAATGATAGATAAATTTTTAAGTTATGATGTAAACATATAATAGTGGATTTTATTTAGGGCTCATAAGTGTTAATTATGATTTTCTCCCTCTTAGCTTGTCTTCACCTTATATATAATTGTTTAGTAAATAGAGATTGTGCTGATTCTTGGTTAATAATTAGTTTCATTAGAAGTTTTCTTTAATTCCTTTGTGATTAAGTTGAGTATACATTCAGGAATTACTTATTTTGGCTACTATATGTTTCCCTGAATAAATATTTTTCTTATCCCTTATAGATGCCTTAGGGTATATGGGGTACAAGGAATTTAATAAAGTGTAATTTAGCCTAATTCATCCTTTAAAGAGCTTAGGAGTATACGGAATTGGATATTGTTGCTTAATTTTTGTCTTGTTTGTACCTTTAAAGAGCCTACTTAGGGTATATGTGCAAATATGTTGGTTCCATTTATGCTTAAGTAAAATATAAAAGCCAAATTGTGGTTGCCTCGCATGTGACCTTAGAATTTTAATGACATTTGATCTTTTGAAAAGGGCTAGGAAACTAATTATTGCGTTTTTTAACCGTTCGGCTTTATTTTTGGTTTAATAAGTATCAAAATAAAGTCTTATAGAGGCCTTTCGGGTATATAACTTAAAATAAATTTGAGATACAAAATTAGGGAATAGGGAGGAAAAGTTATACTCGATTAGCTTTTATGAGTAGTGTTTGGCATCATAAATTGAATTTACAATGATCTTGTTTTTAAGCTTGGCTTGGAGAAGTAAAAGTCGAGGACGATAAATTTATCCATTTGGACATTTTTTTGTGCTTCTTGTTCTGTGATCCTAAAAGTTATCAATGAATAATGAAAGCAATACATTATGTCACATATGAATAAGTTGTAAGGTGCAAATTATGAAAATCATAAAAATAAAAAAAAGTTTGAAAAATGGGAAAAAGCGAGGTGTTTTAAAACTTGTGATTTCTTAACTTTTCCCACAAAAGACTTTGCTACTTTTCAAAGGATTAGTTTGGGGAGGTTTTGGAATATTTAGTTTTATGGCATATAACATTGCGTGAGGACACGGCAATCATTTAGTTTGGGGAATTTTGATATGTGAGAAATCACATATCTGTTTTATATCGAAAATGACCCTAAAAAGATGAAAAATGGATATATTAGCTTTTGTTTATTGTGTGTTTTGTCTTTTGGATGGTGTAGGTAAGGATATTGCAAAAAAAAAAAACTCAGAAAAAACACCAATAAACAAACAAAAACGAACACGAGACGGAATGAGTACACAAGAGCCGGGAATTATCAAGCTTTGGTCAAAAAAAGTCAACCATGGTCAAACATTGGTCAACCCACAAGATGATAAAACCTTCAAATTACCAAAAGAACCCTTAGTGTTAAATTAATTTCACCAAAAGTCCCTAAACCAATAACACCGTTAGTCCTTTGTTACTTAGGGACTAACGTTCGTTAAATCAAATATTAACCCTTAGCCCTAAACCGAGCCCAAACAAATAAACCAAATCTCGTGGCCCAATTCCTTTTTTTATAAGCCCAAGTCAACCCTTAACTAGGGTAAAAAAAGATGTTAAATGAGAAAAAAAAAGGACGCGAATGTGTTTTTTACTTATTCACCTTGTCCCAAACTTCACCGCCGTCAATTTGCGGTAAAACCCACTCATTCTCTTATCTACTGGCCACTAGATGCTAAGTACTAAGCTTCACGTTGGCAAGCAAAAAACGTCATCAAAGGCCAATGATTAGCTAGCTCTGACAAAAGGAATGGCACATGTACATCAAAGAAACACACCAAATGAGGGAATTTGCACTAAAATTAGTGCAAAATAAGCACAATCACTTCCCAATGATTGGATTGCCACGCTGGCAATCCGTATGCTCTATTCTCATCTAAGGGCTAATGATCAGGATCCAATGATTAGAAGGAATGAATGATTGAGATCAAGTGGAGCGTGTATGAGCCTAGAACCTTCCCTCTTGGCCTATAAAAGGAGCCTCGTCCTCACTCACAGCCATCTAGTTTTTTTAGCAAGTAGTGTAGCTTATTAAATGTAATTTTAGCTTATTAAGTTGTTTTAGCTTATTGTTTTTCATTAAATGTAATTTTTCTAGTTTGTAATCAGTTTATTAATCAATAAAAGTTAATTTTCATATTGTTCAATTTACAATTCATGCTTTTACTTTAATGAACTATGATTTGAATAAGCTCTCTTAAGCTCTTTTAAGCTCAATAAGCTGTGATTATTACTAATAAGCTACTTGTATATTCAGTTAAGCTCTCAAAGCTTAACTGAGCTTATTAAATACTTAAATTTCACCCCAAATTTACCTCAACTTTAATATGAAAGGGAACCCATTTAATGGTGAAGGGTTTCAAGACTCTATACCAGCCTGATCATTTGATTAGCTGAGCTTTGTTGTACGCTTCTTGGAGCATTTATTAAGCCTTGTTTAAGCAAAGGCTTTTGTAAGTTCTATTTTTCCTTTATTAGCTTTAATTCTGCAAATTAGCTTAATGCTGCTTATTGCTGTTTAATCAAGCTTATTGTTGCTTATTATAGTTGTTATATGCTTATTATGTTCTATTGTTAGTTTAAATCTTAGTTTTCAAGTATTTGTTTAATTTCAGTCATAAAATCCAAAAATATTAGCATAGTAAGTTAGCTTATTGATTCTGCTTATTTGCTTATTGAATATTGCTCATTATGTCTGTTTAAAGCTTGTCACTATCTGGTATTTGAATTTGAAGCTTTAATTCTCAATATCTAAAGCTAAATATGAGCTTAAAATTTCTAAAGGGTTGTTTAGATCAAGACCAATACTAACCTCAAGTTAGTACTTGTAGTGGTTCTTGCCACTTTGGTTGATTTTAATCATCCATATTTTAGTTGTAGATCTTGTTTTAAGGTTTTAGATTGCTTAAATCAGCTTTAGACAAATTTTTATGTAGATTGTGTTATTCTGAGGCATTAAGCTTAGATCCTTAAGCTCCTTGAGCTTTGATTGTTTCTAGCTGCCATTATTAGTAGATTTGTTTTTTGATTTGGTGTTTTTAAAGGTTTAGAAACTAGTTTTAATGGTCTGCAGTAGTTGGTTTTAAATTTTGGTCATATAAGTGTCAATTGCACCAGATAGGATAAAGGCTTTAAGGACATTTTTACGCTCAAAATTCAGATAGTTAGAGTAGTTATTAGCTTTTAAAACTTAGTGCACAAGTAGTTTATAGGCTATTCTAGATCTGTTTGAGCTTATTTTAGAATAATTTGCTTATTTGTCCATCTGTTTTTAAGCTTAAAATCAGTACTTTGTCTTTTCAAACTAAAAAGAACACTTAAAGTAATACTCAGTCAGAAAAGACTTTTTCAAGTAGCATTCTCTTAGTTCTTTGAATTTTCAACTGTTTTTTTTGATGTATTTAAGTTGTTTATAGCCAAGCTTTCGCTAATATTTATATGTCTTGAATCCAGATGGTTCGTTTATCTACTGAAAAATAGCTCTAAGTTTTAGTTCTGTCTGGTTTTGAATTCCGTTTTTCACAAGACCGTGCTTAGTAGATTTTCTAGGTACTGGATTGCAATTTTTGCTCAAATTTGTTTCTGTTTTGCTTATTAGGTTCATAATAGGGTAGTTGTAGCTTATATTGTTTAGGTTTTAGCTTATTTTAGCTTAATAGTTTTCTTTAGTATTGTTAAAAAGCCAATAAAACAAAAATATGAATTTCATTTCTTTCAAGTTTTTACGCTAAATTTCTAGCTTATTTAGTGTATTTTCTGAAAAAATTGCTTTGTTAACAATTGCTTATTTTGAGTGATTATAAGTGCGTTTTACAAGTTTTCAAAATAAAAAAAATCAAAAAGGGAAGCCATAGGGGTCGAACCCATGACCTCCCCTTTCACACATACACGTCCCAACATACACACACACACTATCCTACTCGCACCAGACTAGGGCCATCTGTTAGAAACCCACACCACTTAATATTTAAACCCTTTTTTGATTTTTTTTAGTTTTAAGCAATTCGAGTGTTTTCTTGCTTATTATGCTTATTCGTTTGAGTCTTTTTCCTTTTTTCACATTTTTCTTAAACCTTTTACGTTAGCTATTTTTTGTATTTTTCTTTAAATTTTTAATCAAAGTTTTATATTTTTCCTGCATTTAAATAAGATTAAAAAACTTTAAAATTTTTATAATAAAAGTAGAAAATTATATCAAAAAAAAATAATTTTCTTTTTTTGAAAATTTTCTTTTATCATAATTTAGGTTTAGAAATTAAATTTGCGTTCGTAGGTCTTTAAATTTAAGATACTTGCTTAATTTGTCCTCGATGTTTTTTATTTCCCGGTTATCGTTTTGTGTTTAATGCTTTGTCGTTAATTTTCATTGCTTGTTGTCTACATGTTTCTTAGCTGTTGAAATAGATATTCAAATCTAAATTATTCAAAAACCATTCAAATCGTTGTGCCAAATTAAACCGAGGTCTCAATTCATAATTCTTGGGGTATAAACGACCCGGTGAACACTTACCGGATAACGTACGATATTTTCGTGTGAATTTTCATATTCCCTTTGTCCTCAAGGGTAATTTTAGAATTTCAATATTTTTATATTATACGTATAAAATTGTAAACATCAAATATAGAGACGAAGGGCTTGAAAATGTCAAGATGGATGGTGGTCTTCTCGAGTATGTGAATGTTATTAAAACAATCATTGACATAGGTATTAAGGTTATCTTAAAGGTGGTAGCGGAAATAGTAGAGGAAAAAGATTAGCCATCTCTATGGTTGTAGAGGCTTGGTTGAGTGAGAAGGAAGAGGTGTGATCGAAAGATAAAGAGTGTTCTCATCAAAGAGAAATAATGTTTTCTTTGAAGAGAAAGAATGTTTTCGTCGAAGAGAAAGAATATATTTTCAATTAGAGTAAAGAAGGTTTTCGTCGAAAGAGAAAGGAAGAGCATTTTAAACAAAACCCCTTTTTTTTAATTGTTGTTAAACGACTTGAATAGGAATTTTCAGATATGATCTTTAATGTTTGCGATCGCAAGTTAAAGATACTTGAATGTTTCAAATGAAATATTCAAGTTGTCAAACTTACTTGGAGGAGCGTTAGATTTTTATCCAACCTTTTCTTGACGAAAGAGTGGATGATTCGGAGGAAAGGGAGGATAATGATTATGGGAAGTTGTGGAATGAAGAATAAGGAGAAGATTTAAGACCATTCTTACGACTCTTTTGACTTCTTTTGATTTGTGAAGCGACGCGAAGGAAAATATATTTAGTGTGAAAATAAAAAAATTTTATATATAACTATTTATTTAAAAACCTATATATATATATATATTATATACATAGATTGCATAAGATTCTAGATATATTTATGCAAGTTTATTTAAGCATGCATAAACCAGAAATAATCAACAGATTAATGTGCAAGATTTATATGAATTTAATTATTAATTGTCATACATTAAACTAGCATAGTGTAGGTGCACAATTAACACGTAAGTCATGTAAAATAACGCATACAAAATATGATAATTTTAAATGCAATCATCATGTAAAACATGTTAGCATTTAGCACTTTAGGATGTTGTGTTATTTAGATATACTAAGGAATATTTTTCTAATTTGCTGAAAAAGGGCAACGCTTTAAAACAGACATACATTCAATTGTTAAGCAAATAAAATTGAGCATTAAGATAAACTGAAAGCCTGTAATTGCATTAACTGAGAGCACCGTTATCATCATAAACAACAAAGCACATATGTGAGATGCAAGTAGTCAGAGCCTTGACTAACGAAGATACTTAATCTCTATCTTGCTTAGTGTGCATCCTAATGAGATACAAAGTTTATCGTTGGTGGACTATCATTAGGCATTTTTAGGAGGAGTCATTTAGTCAAATTAGAGAATGAATATGAGACTATCACTAAAGGTGCTCAATTCAGGCTAAACACGACCATTTTTACGGGTTATACCACGAACCCAACTTCACTTTGGAAGCAATTTAACGTTAGGTCAAATGTATTTCTAGTGCAATAGGGGATCTCTAGTAGTCACTTCTCATGTTAGACAAAATAGAAAATCCTATCATTGCTCTAATGAAGTTGTAGCAAAGATAAAATTTATATTCGTCTTTTCATACAAGGCCTACCATGACTCAATAATGTACTTTAATTTTCGGTTACATGATACCTAATCAAGTTGTGTTAGAATTTCCTAAGTTGATTGAGAGAGCAAGAAATGTTGTTGTGGTATAAGAAAGAATGAGTTCATCTTGGGACTAGGAGTATGCTTATGGAACTGACAATGTGTAATGCTATATAATGTATGAGTGTTCAAGAATGCCTTTGCATGTCTTTATGAAGAAATCCAATTAAGGTTATTTACCTTAATAGATCTTGTGTTTGTTTCTTTGTAGAAATAATGATGATTAACTAAAGTTTAGTTACATCTATGTTAGACTTTTAATCAAGAGATTTGACAAGAGGAAGATGTTTAAATCTAATGACATAGGGCGGATCTACCTAAACCGAAGATGAATTTAGGACGAAAGGTCCATCGACCCGTGGAGGTGCCAAATTTGGGCAAGGATCATTTTTCCATTATTTGGAAGATGGTGTTGATATTACGTTAGTAAGATAAACTTATATAAGTTATAAGGGTTCTCGGTTTGAGTTTTCAGAAATGACATCCAAGACTTGCTTATCAAGTTGGAGTACTTATGGGCTTCCCGATGGAAAATCATAAGTCGTCAATCCTACTTAGAGTGTGTTAAGTTTAGCATGTATAATTTGACCATAGCTAATAACACAACATTTGAACATTTTAGACTCAATGAAACATCTTCATTGCGAGTATGAGTTGCAATTCGATGACTAATCTTGTTGTCTTGCAATTGATTTCGTGATTTCATGTAATAACTGAGGATGGTTAAACATGTAGACACGGAAAATATCTATGGTCATTTGATTTATATTTCCATGATCTAGATAAATCCTAGTCTCGATTTCATGTTCATATTCTAATTTTGTAATTAGATTGAATGATGAGATTGATTATCGTTTAAATAATAATCATCTTCATATTCGAAATTCTCTTACGATCACTTATTGAAAGAAAGCACAATAATGGTTTGTGGAATATGTTTAATTATTCCTAGTTCTAACCTTAGATGGTTAAAATGTTCTCATTTGGTGAAAAGGAAATATTATGCTTATTTGGTAAAGTTAGAGAAAGTTTTGATGATAAGAGAATTTTAGTTTTGAGTTGTGCTTTTAAATTGTTTGAGCAAAGTTACATATGTTTGTGCATATTGCTATTGTTTGGCTTTTCGGAGATGATGACTTTACCAATTGCATTGCAAGGTAAATTACTTGAATATTTTGACCAAAACATTCAAGCCGTCAATCCTACTTCATTGTGTATTTTATGCATATATTTGCCAAATATTTGGAACACAACTATTGAACAAGTAGACTCAATATGACATCATTTACACAAGTGTGAGTTATGATCTGATGCGTATTCTTATCATCTTGGAAAATGATGTCATTATTTTCATATCAATCGAGTGTGATTGAGTATGTAGGTTTAAGATAATATATCTTGTTACATTTTGATATAATCTTAAAGCTAGGATCAAATACAGAATCCTATTTCTTGTCACATACTCGAAAAACTTGTCAATTAGATTCGATAATAATATCAATCCATAGTTTTGAATATTAATGAGTTGATATATATTCGAAAATCTTTCTTGCCACTCACGAAACTCTTTTAAAAAGAAGACAAATTAAGATTGTCATAGTGTGTTCAATTAATCCTTAAGACTGTTGTTAAGTGTGAGATTGATGAATAATGACAAGTTTAATTTCTTTCTTTAAGGATTGTCTTGATGTTTTGCTTTTCTAGCTTTATCCCTCTGTGCGAGAAAAAACCATTTGTTGTATTGCATAGGTATGCATTGTTTTTGAACATTTTCTTAGTGTATGAATGATTTTTCTATCCATTTTAATACAACACACATCTTTGTAAAAATTTATATGTTTATAAAAGAATTATAATTATCGTGTGTGTGTTAGAACAATGCAAGCACAAGCAAAGTTTAAAAAAATACAATTCTTTTATTTAAAAAACTAATGTTTTAATATGATATTCTTCTTGTTGTTTAACCAACCCTAAGGTCAAACAAAGCAAGGACGATGAAAAGATTTTAGACATCTTGTTGGAGAGAGTAATGTGTTGGAAATATTGTTGTGCATCGGATTTTAACATATAATCTTAGGACATTATTTTTTACACACACTTGTACAAATATTTAACTCTTGTTTCTAAATGGGTTACTACACTCAAAATGATCTACAAGATGTTATGTAACACTTGTAAATATATTGATCTATGCCTATATGCAATGCACAAACAATTTTGCAACTTAACACAAGAAATCTAGCGTAATTTCTAATAGGCATAATACGAAAAACTAGTAACACACAAATAGCATACATGGCATATGTGTTTAGATATATAATTAGCTCAATTACAAATAGTAATGATTACTTATGAATATCTATTAACCAAGTTGAATCAAAAGTTAAACACGCATAATCATCTAGCATACACATAAGGATATTTATGTATTAGATATAACGATGTATACATAGCTTGATTTTATTTGAAAACAAAAATAGTTTCCTCCCCATTTTAAAAATTAATCAAGATCAATGTTTTCAAGGATAAGTTGACTAGAAATGCTCGACTTGAAAGAAAAGGTAAACTACAAGTTTTACGTCAAACCGAAACATATAGTTTTGACCACTATGTAGTATTTTGCATTTTTGCATGACTTAAGTTTAGAATAAAGACTTGGAAATATTTTTAAATGAAACTAGACTCAATTATCTTCAAAATGGCGGGTGGCACGACTTCATATGATTTTTCAAAGGTTGCCAAAAACTGACGAAACAGACAAGCGGCCCCCAGATATATATAGGGGCCGCCCTAACATTTATGGGACAGCCACCAGAGACCCAAAAGCACGTTTTTAGTATAAAATCATTTGGTGACTTAATGTAGGGACGTAGGACTTCAGAAAGTTGTTTCAGCACATGAAATACATGTTTTAGACATTATTTCTACTCTTACGACTTAGACAAACATAAGTTAACACTTCCAAGTTCTTTTGAGAAAAATTTCCTTCAAGCTAGTATAGAAGTTATATGTTATAACAAAACTATTGTACGAATCAAAACAAACAAAACACTTTTCATATTTATCACCACTTCTATGTGGTAATTTGATACATGGATCGTACTCTATTTTAAAAACCATTTGTTTTGAAAACTAGAGCGACCTGGCTCTGATACCAATTGTGGAAACAATATAAGTGTTTCAGTCTGTATATTTTGATGACATGTCACGTTATAAATGGTGTCACGTTCAGACTTTCTTCCAGGTATGACACGTCATCAAAAAGTGAAGATTGGAACACTTATAAAAGTTCGTTACATTTACACAATTTCTTTCGCTATGGGGGCACTTGCCCCTGGGCCTCTTCCGTATCTCCACCTATGCGTAATACGCGTACTTATATATTTTTAATAATATAGTTTAATAGTGAGGGTACGTTCTTTTTTTTAAATGAATCAAAGGTATTTGCTTTATGTTTGAGTCATCATATCTTTCTATTTTTCTTATCTTTTAATGTGAGATGTAATTTTATCTTGGGTATTATCTATCAAAGTCACAATCTTTTTTGGTAAGGGATCACTCCTAAACATCTAATTTTTTTCATTTATATCTTCTTCTTTCACCACTTTTAACACCCGCCACCACTACCATCATCGTTTAGCGAACAATTATATATGCATATTAACATACTTTGGAAAAATTAAGCTCACTTTATCGGTTTGTTATATTTTATAAAAAAAATTATACATCTATAGTAATGCATTGTGTTCAACAATATAATACTACGAGTAAATTTCAAAAATTAGTTCTTTTTATTTTACTCCTCAGTAGCACCTTTCGTCCTTTTTTCAAAGTAAGTATTGCAGGCGTTCCTTTGGTTGTCGATTTTTTTGCAAGTTTTGTCCTTTTGTAAATTTTTTCAATTGCATTGGCCATCCCTCAAAAGGAAGAAACATGCAAGAATCAACAACCATAAAGACGCATAATTTACTCTAATACGACATATGAAAGTCAAGAATGGGCTAAGGAATAAATGTGCGGTTTAGTATTATGGGGGTGAGCCATTCATGGAATGAATCTATCTATTGATTGTTTTTTGTTAGAATGTGTCTTGAATTCGATTTGATGATGAATAAATGGACTAGAATTAATGATTAGTAGAGCATCATAGCAATGTGATGATCGAGGACTTGTTTAACAACGCTAAGTAGAGGAGTATATGGATCACATAGAGCGTGGTAAGAGAATTTATTGGAAGCCTTAATAAGCTAGAATGAAGTTACTGGTGGTGGGAGTAATGTTACTGCTAAACAAGTAAGGTCACTCCTAAACACACTAAGGTTACTGGTACTATGTCATGCAATCCTACATAGGTTACTGAGGTTACTGGTGTTGGGAGTAATTCTACTCTTGGAGTAATTCTACTTATGTCGTGGAGTAATTCTAATGCTAGAGTAACTCTACTTATGTCGTGTTTGTTTATTTAGTTTCTCTATTTTGTTAACTTTTTCCTCAAGTTTAGTTTTCCTACAAATATAGATCTTAGGTTTAGTGTGTTAGTATTGAATAATTAACAAAATTCGCGACATTTAGTCTTTATCCTTTTTTGATTCGACCTGAACCCGATTTAAGGTTTATTGCGCGTTTCCATTTTGCGTTAGTTGGTATCTAGCACTTGTTAGTATCCTGGATGGTGACTGATTTAAAAGATCCAAAATCCCATATTGTTGGTGGGGTATGGTATGGAGACTACATGGATTATGGTTTTACCAAATCTATGAAAGAACTTGACAGCTGTTTCATCATGCTAGAAGAACTATGCTCCATGATTGTAGGTTGGGCATTAATCCACAAGAATCACGAGGGTAGAAAACATGAAGGTCAAAGAATTCGTTTGGCCATAGGCGATTTTGGAGGTACTTGTGCAAGCAACCAATTCCGGTTCAACAATGGAAGAGTTGAAGAATGGGAAGAAGAAAAGAAGGAGGATATAGTACCTACAACCAAGGTGTTCTGTTCAAATATTCTAATAAACAATTCGGTATGTTATTTAATTATCGATGGTTGTAGCATATATAATTTAGTTTTAAGAAAATGGGCAGATTTCTTAAAGTTGTTCATTCGATAAATAACATGAAATAAGCTTTTAACCAAGTACAAACCATAGTTTCAGCATAGAAGATAAATTGTTTCAAAAGGGTAATTGTTGGTGTAACATTGAATAGGATCTTCCTTATGTTTTAACGATGACAAATAAACATTCTCAAAATGTAAAATCACAAATGGTAGCTTAAATACGCAAAACCGGATTTCACCATTTGGCGCGCTAGGCACGCGTCAGTGCGTGGCCAACGCGCCACAGCGAAATCCGTTTTGCGGATTTAACACTTGTTGGCTTTTCTCTTACCTGACACATGTGGAAACTTTAATAAAGGTATGTACATGATATTTGAGCATTTGGGAACACCCCAAATGAGGTTTAGACTTATAAAGGAGCAAAAACGAATCCTCCCATTTTTCTATAAAACACTAACTCAAATCTTTTATCAAACGCCTCTAGCCAAGGCGAGACTTCTTTCTAAACCTAGTATGATCATATTTTCAACATACCAACAAGCAAGAGTTATTGTTTGACCTTAATCTGGATTTACATTGCTCCTAATCACGTAACGGGTTTTACTCCCTTATTGGTCAAACTAAGTCAAAGGTCATTTTGCGTACACGCATCCTTCCCATTATGGGATATGCTTTACTTAAGATGCAAAGCACTTAGCTTGTTTGCATTAAGATTATTAGTGATCAAATCCATTGTTGATTACCATGGATTAAAGTCTAAATGACTAATTGAGTTTGTGGTATTTGGAAGTTAATCATACTTTAATTTTTCTCACTTCCTTACCCATACATATGTTTTACAAACTTACATTTATTCCTCACATGTACAAGTCCACACTTCTTCTACACAATCCCTCTACCCATTCTTCCTAATCACTTGTTTGTCCTTCTTACCCAACAAGTGATTTCATCTCTTCCACACACACTTCAAACATCTTCGTCCTAAACAATCCCATAAACACATATGCCCACTCTTTCCTCTCTTATTGGCAATGTGATTATTAACCCAAATTAATCATTTGATTTCATCCTTATGTTTATCTTCAAACCTTCATACACTTAAACCTTCACCAAATAAACCTCAAATCTTATCCTCAATATGCCAACTCACATTCCCTTACACAATGTAATTCTCTTGTACTTGTTGTAATTTTATGTTCCCTACATTCTCAACCAAGATCTTCTATATCTTTTCAAAACATCCTCCACCACATATTTACTATTCACATTATTCCCTAATGAATTCAAATTACACACACTGACACACACTTTCATCTTAATTCTTGATCAAGCCATGTCACCAATCCAAGTTCACATACTCTTTTCTCAACCTTTGGATTGCTTCTCAAACAAACACAACAAACACACTTCTCTTCTACCCTTTATCAAGCCACCTCATCAATCCAAACTCTCTCACTCTCTTCTTAACCATTGGATTGATCTTTCATCTTAAACAAACACAACCTCTATCACAAACATTTACTTCTTACTCACACAACAAGCACACCTCTCTCTCTACCCTTGATCTTGCCACTTAACTAAGTGTCCTATTTAAATCTTTACCTCTATTTCAAACTAAGATCAAGAGGCTCCCTTCTATCACATCATGTCACATCTTGACAACTCATACACAACTCATTCCTTCTTATCCAACATGTGCTTAAAGAATTTGAAATTCTAATTTCAAATCTTCTCCCTTTCTCTCTAAGCAAAGGATATTCCAAGAATTCTCTTGTACCCTAACTAGCCATTTCTACTCTTTAGTTGGATCCCAACTAGGCTAGTTACACTTTATGGAATACCAAAATACACCTTCTGATAATTCTTTTCTCTCCTTTAATCCTCTAAGTCTAAACATCAATGGTTCTTAATCTTCTTCACTATCATCTATTGAAGAACACACATCTCTGCAAGAGAGCCACATAAGTGCTTAATCCACACTTGTATGTTTTGTCGAGGGTCTTATTTCTTATACCCTTTCTTTCAAATCGAGTCTCTAGGCTAGGTTAGGACTTGGTTCAACAATCTATCTTTCATTCAATCGAGTTGTAAGGGAATTCTTTTATCCGTAAGATCAAGCCTAGATCATTGGGGATCTAGTTGAGGTTTGATAAGCTTTCAAGGGGAAGGCTTTTAGAGTTTATAGGTTAAGTCGAATCACGGGTTCTTAGGGGTGGATTCCGAGGGCAGAATACCGTAGGTAGTAAGTCTTCTGTATGAGTGCCGAGCTTTGTTGAAAGTTGGTGGTTTTAAATTGTAATATGGCTTGTAGTCCACCATAAGGATTATACTAGTATAGTGTCGGAGTCGTAGATTCGCAACTGGACGTACAAAAGGACTAAATCCCCTTCCCGAACCAGTATACATCGTGGCCTCTCTCTCTCTCTCTCTATATATATATATATATCTACTCTTTGTTCTAATTGCAAAGTGGATTAGTTCATCACCCGGTTCTTTTGAGACTTAAAGTTTTATAAACTTTGAAGAAGTCAAGAAAACAGTATTCACCCCCTCTACAGTTCTACAATTGGTATCAGAGCAGTTTACTCATGTTTTCAAGCATTAAAGCATTCTCGAGAAGTCGCTTTAAGTTGAAAATTTCCTTTTCAAAAATTCAAAATCCTTACTGTGTTTTTTTGAAAAAGTTGAGTAAAGATCCATGACTCAAGAGAACCGTAAGTCTTTGGAAATGTTAACCTTAAAATATGTTGACTTATCCGGAATTACATAAGTTATCATTAGGCAAGACTCGCAGTGACTAGTATTGTTAAGTTAAAATAGTTTCCCTTGTCTTGACCTATAAATACCCCCTCCATACTTCCATGGAGGGGTGGGGATTCATTTTTGTATTTTTGCATTAGGTGTGTGTGTGTTCTTTCTCTCTCTAAAACACATACACATTTTTCCTTTCTCTCTAAATAATATGGCTAAGTTCTTGTTTAATTCTCCCCGACCTCCGGATCAAGATTAGCTAGTGTTTCTTATTACTTACAATTGGCATCAGAGCTAATCGGGGGTGTATTGTATTCGTGTTTATTTGTGTTCATGTTTTTAGCTTATTTCAGCTTTATTCGTGGGCTTTGGTCATAAAAAGCCACGTCATAATTTTTTTTTCTTGCAACAAAAGTTTACTTCTTTTTTCTTGTTGTTCTGTTCGTGGATAGTTAACAGTTTTTTTAGCTTATTGGATCACAACTTATTGTGAGTGACTTAATTTGTGTCTTTCTTGATAAACAGCTTATTACGGGTCTCTTTTTGTGGGTAATCTGGTTATGCTTATTTCATCTTTAAGCTTATTTTTTTAAGTTTTTCTTCTTATGAGCTTATTTGGGCCTTCAGCTTATTCGTGGTTGCTAGGGTTCAACAGCTAATTTTGACAGCTTATTTCCAAAGTTAAGAGCTTATTTCTTGCTAGCTTATTGGTCACGGTTTGAAACATTGATAAGTGTTAAATTGTATACATAAAATACCCAGAATTTTGCCAATAAAAGCTAAAAAAATATGCCAAAAGATGGAAATATGTGTGCTTTTGTGTCTCAATGTGCAGGAGAGGATATCAAAGTCAAAAAGAGCAAAAACAAGCAAAAACCAACAAGAAATGAAAAGACAAGTACAAGAGAAAGATTTGAAGCCAATATCAAAAGCCGGATCAAGACCGTGGTCGAGAAAAGTCAAGAAAGTAAAGAAAAGGACAAAGTAAGAATTTCCATTTTGCCCTTACAATGGAAGTTTAAAAGACTAAAATACCCTTTGGGCCTTTTTACACCATTCGGATCACAATGAGCCCAAAATCAAAGCCCATTTCTTGTTTACAAAACTACAAGGGCCAGAAATGCAAAATCTTCAAACTCATTTTACACTACACTTTGAATAAAGAAACAGAGGGACTATTTATGCAATTAGGGCCAACTTTCAAACCAAACACGGGTTAACTTTCTCTCCCTAACCGTTTGTAACCGTTTTTCCCGCCAAAACCCTAACAAGCCCAAATCCTTCTTTTTTCTTCCCGTTTCTCTCTATTCTTTCCCCACCTCGTATTTACAATCTCCACGTCATTTTTATGACGTGGCAGCCTCCAATTGGTGCGAACACATCATCATACATCATCAACGGCCAAGATTCAAAGAAAAATAGATCAAGGGCTAGGAATGATTGAGTTTTCTTATCTTCTCATCACCTTCAACTATAAATAAGAGATAGAGAGAGATAGTTAAAAAGTTTTTTTTTTCTTTATAAAT
>BQNB010065262.1:0-12078 GCA_026074375.1 Tanacetum coccineum | reverse complement strand
ATTGATGATTTGTGATTACGAGTAACTTGCGCACTTTAAGTTACGTATTACAAGTTACATGTTTGTCATCATCAAAACATAAAGAGATCGTATAGATTAAATATCGTAATATTTGCACTAACATAGTGGTTTTGTGCAGATTTTTGTAGGGGCAATTTAGTCATTTTCTATTTAGTTTTGGGTCTCAAGTATAACTAAAAAGTTGTTTAAAATGCCGTTTTACCTTTTCGCGAGGATACCTAAGTCCAAAAATGCATATTAACGAGTCAAAAACCTTAGAAATAGATACTACAGTATTTTAAGAAAAATATGGTTTGTACAGAATTTTGTAAGAGTATTTTCATCATGTTCGGTCGAGTTTTGGGTCTCGGGTATAACTGAAAAGTTGTCCGGAATTTTGTTTTATGACAAATGCTAGTATACCCCATATTTAATAATGCATTTTGGCGGATCGTTTTGATAAGTCAAACTTAGGAAAAACATATATTTTAAAAAGTCAAATTTGCTAAAAATTTAAGAATGATCATTTGGCGTAGTAGAGACCGTTTAAACTTGAAATATTATAACGAGAACTATTTGTATAACAAATAAGTCATACTTAAGCTCTCGGTTGTGTCTAAAATCGAATTGGGTATATTGAGTTAGAGTATGGGTACGTTTGGTTGGGTTGATTGTTGTAAATTCGGAATAGAATTCTGGGCAGATTTTTGGGTCTTTTTGTGAGTCATAACTCCGTCATCCGAATAGCTTTTTGAAACGCCCCTTTCCAGACTCGAAATTTGACTCGAAATCGAAAACTTTACGGATATGTGGACCGGGAATGATCTTGTGTCATTTCTTAATATACTTTTTAAAATACATTCTATTTAGATCCTTGAAAGTTTCATTATCATAAAATAGACTATGTGAGCTTTACAACGATATAAAGAACTCGTTCTAACTCTCTGCGGTTTAGTTTTTACGACCAAAACAAGATTGTCAGAAAGCTTATCTAATATGAGGTTACAGTGTAAACTCCCCTAGAGGTTACGGCGTAAACTCTTTCCACCTAATACTTTAAGACGTAAACAAAAGATTACGCCACTACATAAAGTTCCCTTTTCCCCAACTCGACTGTCTTGATCCGAAACCTCATAAAACCTTCCAGAAATCATTGACACAACACATTACATCATTTTCATCAACATTTATAGTCTAAATGACCCAAAACCTATAAACTCACGGAGTTTACCAAACAATCCATTTTGACCCATTTGCATATACTTACAACCATTGACTCTTATCCATTTCACATTCACATCAATATATTTCTATTCTTCGCTTCCAAATCTTATCCATTACCAATTTCTTTACCTTCATCACAAGAACCTACAAAACATTGCAACTTAAACACGTAAGCTTTACGCTTAGTAAGTAAAATGAATAATAACATGGCATTATATTTCATTCATTCATATAAGCATTACGTTCATTCATTTAGTAGTCCAAATGACTAATTCACACCATTCATTATCATAAACATTCAAACCATGATCATTCACATAACAACATACACATCATTTCTTAAACTATCAATATAACAAATCACTCACATACCTTAACTAACTCTGTACTAGTCTATCTTAATCTCGACTAGCTAGGCATTACTAGCTACTTATCCTTCTTAGTCCAAACATCCTAAAATCAAACATGCTTTATCATAGCACAAAAATACACATAACACATGTATGTCAAAATTCAATATAACAACATGCTATGATCATTTTACTTACCTCATTCTAAGCTAATTCTTAATAAGGTCATCATCGTCCATGTTTCCTATACCATAACCATTAACCAATCATTATTACATAAAAAACATAACAAGAGTTTATATAACCTAATTACATACCTTTTATCATTACTTAACATCATATGATCATTCTTTGATCATATGATGAAACCCTAATTTTACTAATTGGACATTATATGACTTAACCCATTATTATTATTACCTTAATTCTTGGTCAAGAATCTTAATTACCCAAAACCCCCCAATTTGGGGAGCATAAACCCTAACCCTTAATTCTTCAATTCAACATAATAATAGGTACTTACTTGGGTAGGATCATTGCTACAAGCTTATTTCTTGATTTGAGACTTCAATTGATACTTAATTGATCACTTGAGTCATTTTGGATTTCCCTCCTTTTTTTCTTGGTACAACACAGACAAAACATCAACACTCTGTGGAATTGTGTAGAAAAGTCTGGCATTTATCACTAGCTATTTGCATCTTTGATCAAATGGCAATAATGGTCCCTCAAGTTCCTTCCTTTTAATATTAACCACATTAACTTATATAACTTATTTAGCACTTGACATCTTTAATCCCTTAAGTCCATTTCTTTTATAAATGTGGCACATTAACTTTCTAAACCCATTTACATAACATTATGTTGACTTATGGTTTGACTATCGGGTTGACTAGCCAATCACGTAACGTCTTTACACTTATAAAAGTCATAGTTAAACTCATTCTATGGCATTATCGCAATTAAATACTTATAAACGGGTCTTGGGGTGTTACACTTTTATTGATTTTCTTGACCCTAAAAATAACTACAGAGAGTCTACTTTCCAACCAAAGTGGTTTCATGAGTTAAGAGTGAAAAAAGGTTAGTCAAAATGATTTTACGAGATTCATTGTCAAATCTGCGTTTAGGGACAGTTTTCTGGGTTGTATTTGTGAGAGTAGCAGCCATATCAAAAGATCTTTTTAATTAATGAAATTGCTACTGTAGCAAGTTCATGATGTACAGGATTTTCTGGAATTTTTCTAGATTTTATTGAAAAGTCTAAATGGGTCTGATCAAGTGAAACTTTTAGGTGGTTGCAGCAGGTCTTTTTCCGGACACTTAGAATCGTCGAATTTTTGAAAAATAGATAGACTTGTCAAACATTTTTGGGAAAATACAGTAGGTTATTAACACATTGAGGTTGTTAGAAATGGAGTATGGAAGGCGTTTGAGGTTGTTTGGTATTTCTTCAAAGGTTGTCAAGTGACTAGAAAAATCGGTAAAAAATTAGAAAAACTTAGAATGTATTACTAAGAAGTTGAGGCGCGCACATAGATTCTATGGTATAACGTTATACATATGTAGAACATACATATTTATTTATATGTGCAATTTATGCATTTTCCTTATAAGATATATTCTTCTAATACGCGCACCATTATCTTAGGTCACGGTTCGGATCTCTCGACTTTGTTTCTTCATTGTTGATCATGATGTTCGCATCGTTGTCATTGTTGTTCGCTCGTTGTGATTCTCTTATCTGATACTTCTGCTTACAGTGAGTTCATAGCATCACCTTTTCTCTTTTAATGATTTTCATAAAGTATTTTCGGGGTGAGAATACATGCTCGTTTACTAAGCAAACTTATTGATTTCTACTACTTAAACGTTACATGACTATTTTTACTAAAGCTTTTACTTGCTTACTACATGACTTTAAATACATGGTTGATTACTTATGAACCTACTAAAGCCTGATTTTCTTACTACATGATTTGAGACCATTGAATACCTATATATATGAAAATCGTAAGTTTTGAACACATTATTTATTTTAATTTGGACACGAGTGTTTTTAAATTGTATGCTATCCAGATTATTTCCTGAATATTATTACCTAAGTTACCGCATTGCCATTTAAGTCCCTACCAATCATGAACCGTTAATTGTTTATGTAGCAAGCGCGAGTGTTATGGATAGATCTATTAGGACTGACAATCCCCATCTTGAATTTTTGGTCACAAGTTGACCATGTTGCATTTAACATTGTGATGAACTTTTAGGTTGTTGGCAAGCATCCTATACTTACCTGGGGCACAAACTAGTTAAGGTTTCGGGGTCATGAACTTAGTGCAAAAATACGTGTTTTGGACTACTGAATTCGTTTCGTAGTCTACTATTACTTAAATCTTGTGGTCCACTACTGAACATTACTTGATTTATTGAATCACTACTTGAATTTTGGAAATAATACTTTGAACTCTTGTAACGCTACTTTTCTTACTAAAATATTACTCAAATTATTTCAATACTGCTTTTACTTAAACCTATGAATTCACCAACATTATTGTTGATGTTTTTGCATGTATTTTCTCAGGTTATTATATTGCTAGCCGGGCATTGGGAGCATTCGAGTCGCGCGGATATAAATATTTTCGAAGGCGTTAAAATTTGAGTATCATTCGATAAACGTTTTAATAATGTTTTCTATTACATTACAAATGCGACAATGTTGTAACTCTGATATTTTATAAAAATTATCGAATGGTTGACTTTTCAAAACGTCTCACTTAGAGTCGTTTTCTGTAACTTGTACTTTATGCTATGAAGTAGCACCCCAAGTGGTATTCCGCTGCGTTGTGATTTTTGGGGGTGTTACAGAGTGGTATCAAAGCACTGGTTATAGAGAACTAGGTCTTTTTCAAAACCTAAACTATAACCACTTTTCGAAAAAATTTAAGAGTCTTTCACCGTTGTCCGATATCCGCGCGCGCATGCTCTCTGATCCCTTATAATCTCTCTTTTGCATCTATACTACTATTACATGGATAATGAGTATTTAACACATGGCTATGATTTTGCTCTCTTACGCCTATCTTATGACGTCTTACTATTTATCTTATATCGGTCAGTTATATAAATATTGACCATTCCGATTATCACATACTTCCTGATTTCTCATTTACTTCCTCGAACACCAATACTGATATTATATAAGGATACTCACATATATGAGCTACTTTCTTTTTGATCCCTTACGCTTATCTCCGGGATTATCGTCATCTATCTATATAAAAGCAATTCATATAAGCGTTGACTATTTTCGGTCACTGATGTCTTCTTGGTATTATTTCTTATGTATGTGAATTTGGATCGGAGAGGTACGTCTTAATGAGTTCATTTACTTTAATATATTGTGAGCGATGCGGTGATCTCCGAAACATTTACGCGACTATACTTTATTCCCTTTTTATGATATTGAAATTCGGCGTATTTTGTCAATTCCACTGATTATTTTACCATTCGACTCCGAGTTAGAACACTCTTCTTATGCTTTTTAATCGCATATGTTGTTTCGTAATTCATCGTTTTGAAGTCTTCCAGTTGATGGGAGTACGACTTTAACTTGTCACCTTGGATCGTGCCGTCTTTTGGCACTTACCTTTGGAACGCGATTGACTAACTTCTCATTATTGTTCTCGTTACTTCTTATGATTTTGAAGAATCATGCCGCCAAGGAGACTCCTTCTTCTCAACGTAACATTGTTTTGATCTCGTGTTTTGTTGTGACAATGCTTAAGTAGTCTAATTTATAATTATCTTATTGAAATGAATTGGGACGCCTCTTCATTTGAATAAGGAAATTATAAATCATCGAACCATAAATTTCTAATTCTTATTTACATGGATTGGGACGCCCTTGGATGTAAATAACGATTTGTAAATGAGTGGGCTTAAGGGTATGAGATTCATACGAACAACTTTCTTTCAATTTGTAATCCGTTTGTACGAATAATTCATTTTCTTCGTTCATCTAATCATTATCGTCATTATCTTCATACGAATGAGTCTTTAGACTTCTTTCGGTTCGTAATTTGTTCATTCGATTATTTCCAAATGCGTATCCGACACGGTGTGCGTCTCTTTTAACAAGTAATACATCCGTACGAATCATGCATTGTCTTTACTCTTCGAATCGCTATCATTATTGCTTTGTACAAATGGCTATTGAACTTCTTTCGACTCGTAATATGTTATATGGATATTTTCCTATTGTGTACCGACCGTCGCAAACCACATGGAGATAAGGCGAATTGAGCACCGGGATGGCGCTCCATTAAGGTGGGAAGGCTGTAACATCTCATATTTTACGGTCAATATTAAATCTCGACTTCGTTCCTATTTTTTTACTTTTGAAGGAAATTTCGTGTTTTACACGTTAGCCGATTTGGTGAAAATTATCGTTTTTAATTTTTCACGAGCCGTGCTTAGGATTTGTATCCGTTAAGCGCCTTAAGAAATTAGAAATTTAATATTTTTACTCCGAGAGCCAATTATTTTATTTTTAGTATTTTACGACTTTTCCTGCGTTTTTACCGAAATCGTGTCAAAATTAGTGTTTTACACTTATTAACATTTTAAGTAAATGTTTAAGCCCAAATTAGTGTAGTACAAATTATATACATATACTATGTGTGGAATAAAACTATTTCGTTTTGACATAGTTTGCTACAGTGGTGCTACAGTAACCGGCCTCATTGGGCTCCCACTTTGGGCCGGCCCAATTGACACTTTTTTTTGTTTTTTTTCTTTAACTAGGCAACTTTAAAAAAAATTGCTCGGCACAAAATAGGAAACAAAATTACAAAAGTACTTATTTATTCAGATCAAAAAATATCCGCGACATGAGACCAAACACATAAGCCCATATAAAAAAATAAACTATTGCACAAAATAATAAAAAAAATTTTTTTTTGCTCGGCACAAAATAAGAAAAAAAAATTACAAAAGTATTGACTTATTCAGATCAAAAAATACCCACGACATGACGCCCAACACATAAACCCATATAAAAAAATAATATTAAACATGAAACCGGAAAAATAAAGCCATACAAAATATTAAAAAAACAAAATTTAACACCCCGCATCAACGCGCGTGCAATCATGCTTAACACATATTTACCCAATCTCATAAAATTATATTAAAGTAAACCTAAATAGCCAAAAAACAACCTTTAAACACATAACCTTTAAAAAATTAGCATAACATACAAATTTAAAAAAAAACACCCACATCTATGATAAAAGAAACACCGCCCCGCAGCAACGCGCGGACAACTATGCTTGTAATAAAAAAATTACCAAAGCCCAATCTCCTCCTTTTGGTCTGCCACTTAAGCCCAAACAACATCCTACATTTTTTTACATTAGAAAATAACTAGACGTTCTTTTTTCTTTGCTATATAAAGAGTTTGATATCAATCACAACTCATTAAAAACACAGTACCAAAAATTGGCTGTCTCTCCCTCTCTTTGCTCTCTGTGATCGACGAACCAACAACAACATCAACTAAACCATTGCCAAAAATTCAATAATCACTTCTAATCATTCCTAAATCACTTCCCTACTAACCTCATCATTCTTTTCAAGATTTATCAACCATGCAAGACTTATTCAAGATTTTTAGTTTTTGAAGATTTCCTTGATTTTGGGTAATTTTAATGATCTTGGGTGTAATCAAAGATTAAAGGGGGTGAATACTAGTGTTATTACAAGATTTGGTTAAAAAAGACTAAAGTTTGATTAATTTGGGGTGTGTTTGGTTTCGGCTAGACAAGGAAACACAAAGAGGGTTTTGTTTAATCAATTTTCTTTGCTCCCATTA
The DNA here is from genome assembly GCA_026074375.1 of Tanacetum coccineum. Taxonomy (NCBI): domain Eukaryota; kingdom Viridiplantae; phylum Streptophyta; class Magnoliopsida; order Asterales; family Asteraceae; genus Tanacetum; species Tanacetum coccineum. The sequence continues at coordinate 4,632 of BQNB010065262.1, read as the reverse complement.
TTGTTGTAAGTATTTCTTTTAAACCATTCTTGATGTTAATTGTTATTTTAATTTCATGAGTTATTTAATTTGTTTGATTTCTGGAAAATATGATGCATGCATGTTGTTGGATGATTGTGAAAGTGATATGGCGATAGGTAGTAGCTTAGGATGGTTATAAATTAGGTTAGATTGGATTTTGGAAGCGGATTGGGATTGGTAAAATAGGACAGCAGGTTGTTGGAGGGTTGTTGAAATATATTTGGCTTAAGGTCTATGATTTTAGGACTTTGTTAGATAGAGCAACATACAAGGTATATGTGGTGCTTTGGATGGAGCCGTAAGTCCTCCGGATGACCAAGATATGATCGAATTAGTGAAACTAATTTTATCGGCACTTAGGAAATTTAGTGCAGATAGTTTGACACATTATGGAATATTTTTGGCTTAGAGCCTACTGTATCTTTACTAAAATGTATAGATTATAACCTCATGTCCATATGGTGAATTGGATGGAGTCATATCTCCTTCGGATGAGTTAGTTACGCCTAAATTAGTAAAACTAGTCAAAATGGGTCATTGAATCTAGTTATGAAGATAGTTTGTGATATAATGGAATAATTTTGGCTTAAAGCCTACTGGTTATTTACATAAATGATTAGGTAAATATCTCAGGTCCTAGTGGTGAGTTGGATGGAACTCCAACTCTTCCGGATGGTCAAGATACGACAAAAACCGTAGAAACAAACTTAGTGTGTACTCAGAATTTGTAATACAGATAGTTAGGCTTGTAACAAATTTTATTTGACTTGGAGGCTACTGGGTTTTTATATGGGTGAAGGGTACAACATATTAGTACCATGTGGTTCTTTGGATAGAACCATAACCATTTTGGATGAATGAGTTACGATCAAAATGACGAAACTAACTAGAAATTGCGCCCAGATTATCAAACGAATATATCTTAAAAAATTTAAACCTAGGTACTCTTTTTCTAAAACTAAAAGTTGTAGATAATTGATAGACTTAAACTTGAGCTTTTGAATGAGGTTCTAACTAGTTACGGATTGTGAGATATGATCAAAACGATGAAGCGGGAAATTTTTTCAAAACTCAGATTGTGTACTTAGGGGTAAATTAATCATTTCACTTAGGTTCTTGATACATTGGAGTGTTTGGTTGATAACATCAGTAAAATAGGTTCATTAAGCTTGATCGAGGCGAAAACCGTTCGTTTATACCTATTAAGGATTTTGAGATATAGGCCCATTAAGTCAGCGTAAGTGCAGAATTGTATAGTGTCGGATTGCTTTAAACGGTTTAACGAGTATAACGGATTTTATAAAATAGGTAAATAAGTGGTATAAGTGGGTTTATATTTGAAGGTATATTAGATCAGGTCCTAAAGGGATGTTTGGATAAATCTCACTTAGTTAAAAGTAATTAGAACGCCATATCAAGATCACGATTTCTTCATTGTATCTTTTGGTTGTATTCGTCGTGTGCGTTTTATTTCTTTATACTAAGTTACCATTCTTTCTAGGTAATACTTAGGCGACCGTGATTTCACGCCATCATTGATCTAACTTTAGTACTTACTACTCCATTGCTTCTCGGTGAGTTCATAGCCCCACCTTTTCTCTTTTAATGGTTTTTTATAAGCTGTTTTCGGGGTGAGAATACATGCTCGTTTTACCAAGCAAACTTATTGATTTCTACTACTTGAGCGTTACATGACTATTTTTACTAAAGCTTTTACTTGCTTACTACATGACTTTTAATACATGGTTGATTACTTATGAACTTACTAAAGCTTGATTTGCTTACTACATGATTTGAGACCATTGAATACCTATATATATGAAAACCGTGAGTTTTGAACACATTATTTGTTTTGCTTTGGACACAAGTGTTTTTCAAACTGTATGCTATCCAGATTATTGCCTGAATATTATTTCCTAAGTTACCGCATTTGCCATTTAAGTCCCTATCAATCATGAACCGTTAATTGCTAATATAGCAAGCGCAAGTGTTATGGATAGATCTATTGGGACTGACAATCCCCGCCTGGAATTTCTGGTCACAAGTTGACCATGGTGCATTTAACATTGCGAGGGTAGTTAGGTTGTTGGCAAGCATCCTATATTTTCCCTGGGGCACAAAACTAGTTAAGGTTTCGGGGTCATGAGCTTAGTGCAATAATACATGTTTTGGACTACTGAATTCGTTTCGTAGTCTACTATTACTTAAATCTTGTGGTCCACTACTGAACATTACTTGATTTATTGAATCACTACTTGGATTTCAGAAATAATACTTTAAAATATTGTAACGCTACTTTTCTTACTGATATATCACTTGATTTATTTCAATACTGCTTTTACTTAAACCTATGAATTCACCAACATTATTGTTGACGTTTTGCATGTATTTTCTCAGGTTATTATTTTGCTAGCTGAGCATTGGGAGCATTTGAGTCGCGCGGATATATTTTTGAAGGGTTTATAATTTGAGTACTATTCGACAAACGCTTTAAAAATGTTTTCTACTGCATTTAAATGGGACCTATTGTAACTCTAATATTTTATAAAATTTATCGAATGGTTGAATTTCCAAAACGTCTCACTTAGAGTCGTTTTCTTTAACTTGTACTTTATGCTATGAAGTAGCACCCCAAGTGGTATTCAACTGCGTTGTGATTTTGGGGGTGTTACAAAGAGTACTTAACTCGGGCATACTTGAATTCAAGCTTACCCAAGACTCAATGAACATATTTTGAAACTCACTATCCAGTAACCAGGTGTTGAAGAATTTAAATGGAATGGGTCCATAATCAGCAGCGTATGATTTAAGGAGAATCGGATAGTGGTCGGATGCTTCTCGAGGCAGAATGGTTATATGAGCATTGGGCCATCTATTGGTGAATTGATGAGAGACCAGAATCCTATCTATCTTGCTCAGTTTTGTGTCGAACTTATTCATACGAGTGAATTTTCTGCCTCCCATTGGAAGATCAACGAGATGGGAGTTATAAATAAAATCGTTGAACAGCTTGGCACCCCTTTTGCAGAACCGTGACCCCTTTCTCTTCGTTTCATATCGAACCTCATTAAAATCACCAAGTACAACCGAGGGAGCATTAAACCGAAGGACAAGATCGGTAATGTTATTCCAGAGCGTTTGTTTTTTGCGGATATCTTGTGGTGCATAAACCACCACCATCAAACAATATTTCATGTTTAGTCCATTCCCCGTAGATTGCAAGAACACCATCAACAACTACTACATTATGTTTTGAGAACATCGAATCATCCCAAATGGCAATGATGCCCCCTGACAAACCATCCGGCTTTTTGATAGCATAGTCACATGACCGGTTACCCCAAAGAGCTTTAATAAAGTGAGGAGAGTCGTTGTTTGATTTGGATTCTTGGATTCCAATAAAGTCAAGATTGTGATCATGACAAAGCCTACGTACCCAAGTTTTTTTCAGAGTGGTACCTACTCCGTTGATGTTTAAAGATGCTATATTCATTGGTTGACAATTTCATCTCCGATGATGCGTCTAACATCAATTTCTTTTCCTCGCATATCGTAGCCAATGCTTGATCCGACCTCAATAGTTTTGTCCACTTCGTTGTTTAGGTTATTAGTGGTGGGGTTAAGTGATTTAAGGATTCTCATGTTGCACCTGTTAATGCATGAGTTCTCATTGGAGGAGGATGATTGATGAGATTTGAAAGTGGATAATAATTTTGAGACATACGAAAAAAGAAAAATGGATAATAATTTTGAGACGGAAGTAGTATTAAAAATAATTATTATAACTAGACCCATTAACTATTTGTATCTTTAGAGATAATTGCTTATATTATACATTTAACTTCTCTCAACCAATTATATGTATCATCAATTATACATATTTTTGCTTTTTAAACGTAACCCTGATAATTAATTATGTTTAACAAAATCTTTCAAAATATAATGAGTTTTCAACTTTTAATTAATTTCTACATTATATGAAAAAACTAGTATTTTAATTTGTACATCATCGTAAATAATTATAATCAGACATCTGATCTAGTGTATATGTTTTTTTAGAACGGCAACTATAATAAAACCAACTAGCAAGAAGCTAGAAAAAGAATTACAAAGAGATCAAATAGGAGTGTTGCAACCAACTATCCTAACTAAAAGTACAATTAAATCTAGAAAGGCACCAAGTGAAAGAGCGCGAAACAATATCGTCAAAAATAACATCTTTACGAGGGGCTTTCGACGAGAAGAGCAACTGATTACGAAACATCCATAGCTAAAGCTTTAGCAAAACTGATATTAAAGTGAAGTTTTTTGAACATCTGCAAGAACTTATGAATTTGGATATTAGATTTGTCTTGAAGATTTTCCTTGTTCAACCTCGAAGGATAAGGAATTGGAGGCTGATGAGGATTTCGCTCAGGAATCTCATTTGGTTTAGAAGCGGGAGCTGGCTGGATTACCGAAGATGAGACGCGTGCGGTACTTTCTGGACTTGAAATGTGCACCTGATCTATAGTCGTCTCCGGGTCTCGTTCCACCTTCTTAGAAGAAGAAGAAGAAGGATTAGGTGGTGGAACTGAGGGTCCAGCCAAAGTAATATCACTCCGTGTGGTA
>BQNB010065261.1:0-35004 GCA_026074375.1 Tanacetum coccineum | reverse complement strand
AGTGCGCGAGGTCATGTAACTAGTAATTTTTACAAAAGTAATGCTAATTTTTTTTAAAATTTAGCATAATTTAAGCATGTAGCATATTATTTGTAAAAGAAAGGACAAGTAGGCGTTCTAATTCTCCATCCCCCCACTTAGATTATACAACGTCCTCGTTGTATAGATAAAACAAATTAAAAAAAATGGGAAATAGAATTAGAACAAGGAACTCCCCTGATATGTTGCTCGGGATGATTCTTCAATTTGAGTTCTTAAGCAAAAGTGTGTTGATGAGGCGTCAGAATGCTCGTACGAGTTCAACACACGTCTTTTTCAGAGTATGGCATATCGTCGATTTTTTTTATAGCAAGGTCCTGCATAAAAGATTAGAAGACAAAAGTACAATTCCTATCTCAGTTAAAATGCAGGAAAAAAATTAAACACACAACTGTACAAGGATTAATACGTCGTATCCCAAACCCTAGGATACGCCGTATGTAACCTGTAAAAACAATTAAAAATTTTAAAGTACTAAAATTAAATTACAAACTGATAACGTCCAGACACATCCATACGCCGTATCCAGAGGGGTTCAATACGCCGTATGGAGTGTCTGGGAAGACAAACTCTTGCAAACAATTAAAAATGCTACAAACAATTTAAAAACAACCGGGTTGTCTCCCGGGAAGCACTTTTGTTTCAGCCAGTCGTTAAATTTGAATTTTTCCTTTTCCTCCTTCATTTATCCATCATTCGCTCGTACTTATCCCCGTGAGCGAATTTCATTTGGCATGACACATATTTCATGAAGAATGGCATGCTGAGTGCAACATCTCTTGTTACATCTTCATTGTCAATGATGACAAAACCTGTAAGAATAGAAAATTTCCCAACGAAAACAAGTATAGCTGTAACATCCGAGAATTTTTGAAATTTCGAATGACGATTTTACCCTTTGACTTTTTGGGTCTGACTTGACTTTTTGACTTTTGGTCTTTTATTGTCTCGTAAAAACAATTACCGCGTGACCGGTAAAATTTTCGGAACATATTTCAAATAATAAATCATATTTATTATTATATTTCCCAAGTGGAAGTTATTTTTAACTTATTTGGCTTGAAAACGAAAAAGATATATATTAATTAATAGTTGACGTATCAAAAACGAACCACTAAATCATGTTTTCACAACTCGAACTCTAAAGCAATTTGATGTAAAACGACATTCCTGACAACTTTTCAGTTTTGACCGAGACCCGAAAACAGTCAGAAAGTGACTGAAATGCCCTCGCAAGATTTAGAAACGAGAAAATAATTAAATTATATTTAATTAACACTTTTTATTAAATAAAAATATTTAGTAAATTAGTCATCATGTTATTCGAAAACGTTTGTTGATAACGCGAATATACGGGTTAGAAATTTATTTTTATTTTTACTTTCGGACCAGACATAACCGGGTTTACCAAATAAATAACAAATATTTTTATTAAATGTTATAAAAATATTTATGAAATACTATCAAGTAAATACTCATTTTTATCAGAAAAATGATTTGGAGCGCAATGGCGCAAGTTTCGTATTTTGGATCATCCGTTAAGTCGCTCAAATGAGTCCCGAACCAATATTTTATAAAAGTTTATCAAAGTTACACCTTTAATCCCTGGGGTAATATTTACAAAACTTACCCCAAGGATATTAACACTTGCCACATTTATTTATAATTTTTATTATATATATAAAAGATATAATTTTCTTTCATTTGAGATATATAAAAACACACACATAAACACACATGCTCCTCCCTCTCTCTCAATATTTCCGGCGAGCTCCCGCCGCCACCGGCCAGCTGCCGGATTTCGGCCACCAGCCAAGACCAAAAATGATCCTCATCACCGGATCTACTCGATCCTCACCACCACTCGCCGCCACGCGCCTCTCCATCACCACCACTCACCCTCCCGCCGCTGCCTCCCCACTCCACCTACACCACCACTACTGCCATCCCACGCCACCTAACACCATCATCTTCTCATCATCATCATCTCTTTGTCGTCGTCACCTCCACAGCCACCACCACACCGACCACCACCAAGGGTGCGTCGGTTTACTGTGCACCGCAGCTAGGCTGCGTTTGGTTATTAATAACACCATCGAGGGGTGTTTTGTGGGTGTTTGTTTTGGTGGTTTGACCGACCACCACCAAGGGTGCGTCGGGTTACTGTTCACCGCACCTAGGGTGCGTTTGGTTTGCATCGCAGCGGGTTCGTTTGTGTGGTTTCTCAGCCGTACCAAAAGGGGTGCGTGTGGTTACATAACACAACAATGGGGTCCGTTGGTTGGCTTTGATATGCACCTCGGGGTTGCCGTTAGGGTTGGTTTATAACAACCACGAGGGTCTCTGTTTGCGTTTGGCTGTAGTACTTAGCAAGGGAGGGAGGTTGTCGGAGTTGGTTGGTAAGCACCAAAGGATGTCTTTGCGGTTCGGTTGTGGGTTAACTGCCGTTTTGGGTGGCGTTTTTTTCCGGGGGGGGGGGGGGTTTTTTTGGTTGATACAAATGGTGCGTTGGTTTAAATGGAAACACATAGGGGTGTTTGTTTTGGTTTAACAACGATTAGGGTGTGTTTGGGATTCGGTTATAAAAACCACGCAGCGGGTGTGTTTGGATTAACTTTAAGCACCCAAGGGGCGGTTTGGTTTAAGGTAATGGATAAGGGAACATTTGGCTGTGAAGTGGAATTAAGGGTGTATTGGTTGGCTGTGTGACAGCTAGGTTGTGTTTGGTACAGCCTACAAAAAGGGCTGGTTTGCTGTGGAAATCAGCGGAGGGTTAATGTGTTGGGTTTGCACCAGCGTTAGGGGTAGTTTGGTTTGTTTGGTTTGAAACAGAATTGGGTGCGTTTTGGTGTTAGTAGAGAAAGCGTTTTAAAGGGTGCGTTGGTTTGACCATAAACTCGTATAGGGTGCGTTTGGGTTAGTAGAAAACACAATAAATATATTCTAAAAATTTAGAAATATAAAATTTTTCAACGAGATTTATAAATTATAAATCGGATCTTTAAATGGTGGTTATGGTTAAATACATTATGATTTTATTAGTTGGTTTTTATTTTAAGATATAATAACCACATTATATAAATATATATTCTATATATAATTTATTATCATATATTATATATTATAGTATATATATATATATATATATTATATATATTATATCTAAAACACGGGGCAAAGGTGTTTGAAATAATTAAAACGCGAATGATTACAACTGATATTGATTTCGTTTATTAAGTGGAAAAAACATTAGGTTTATTAAACACGAGAAACGATATGTAAACAGAAATGTCATGGCGATACAAGGAACTAAGTTATATTTTGAAAATATAATAATTTGTATTATACACTAACCGGATAAACGAACGAAAACTATAAGTTTTACAAACGAGACAACTATTTTAACTAAAATCCTTCAAGGAAACGATATACTAAATTATAAAATGTTATTTTATAATTTCCCGGCTAGTAGACAATGTAATAACTTTTGTAAAAGCTTCAAGGTTGTCGTTTATCTAATCCAAAACTTTAAAACGTATGTTCATTTTATGCAAAACTCCTTATTAATTTAATTGGTGATTTCCGAATATGTGTCGAATAATGTTATTTTAATTATTATTTTTCACGTGACGCTTATGTAACTTTTCTTAAATATAAATACATGCCGCGAATTATATACCTGATCATTTTTCATATGTAATATATACGGAGATATATTACATACCTTGCGTTACTTTTCAATCTATTTATTTAACCAACCACCAAACTATTACAATTTTAAATCTAAATCCTTTATCAACGTGTCGCGTTGATGCAACCATATATCGGGAACCAATATATTCATCTTAGGCTAGTGGGACTTAGCCATTAAGATTAGTTTGCACGTCTTGATCGAGCCGCTTTAGTCTTTGTATGTGTTTGCGCATATTAGATGCCGATTTGTCAATCGACTTCATCGTCAAGGTGAGGTTTATACCCATGTTTTACTGGTTTTACATATATTTTCTGGGGTGAGGAACATGCTTGTTTACAATTGCTATTTACATGGTTGATACTTGTTTGCTCAGTTTTTACATATCATTTATATACTGCGAGGAGATCATACTTGGTTAAATTTCTTGAACGTAAACACATACTATACTTTTATGATTATGGATTAGCTTAAGTTGCATGAACTGTTAATTACTCGGAGGGTAAGCGCGAATGTTATAAGATAGATCTATTTGGGATTGACAATCCCCGTTCGGGTGACTAGCTATCACTGGGAACGAACGTTATACCATGTCGGATTACGATTGGATTGGCGCCTGCGGGGCCAACAATCACATACACATATTATTGTCAGAAATGCCCGGGTGTCCTTGGAGGGGATACCTATGATGGGTACATATCATTTTCATTAATGCCCGGGTGTTCTTGGAGGGAACACCCACGATGGGAACATATTCTTTTATTACTGCCTGGGTGTTCTTGGAGGGAACACCTACGATGGGTACAATGGAAGAAGCTCTCACTCCCCGAACTTACTCCTAATCAAATGATTCTTAAACTTGCAGACCGATCGACTACTAGTCCATCTGGTATTGCCGAAGATGTCTTTGTAAAAGTAGGAAAGTTCCATTTTTCGGATGACTTCGTAGTCGTTGATTATGTTGTCGATCCTCGGGTTCCCTTAATTCTTGGGAGACCCTTTTTGAGGACGGCACGTGCTTTGATTGATGTTTATGGTGAAGAATTAACTCTCCGAGTTGATGATGAAGCCATAACCTTTAAAGTTGGTCAAACTTCGAGATACTCTTACAATGATGTTGTGTCGATTAATCGAATTGATGTCATCGACGTAGCTTGTGAGGAGTATGCTCAAGAAGTGCTCGGATTCTCGGATAGTTCTACGAGTGGCAATCCCACTCCATCTTTAGATCCTATCCTTTCTACTTCTTCCCCCTCTCTCACTCCTTTTGAGGAAGGAGACTTTATTTTAGAAGAAATTGAAGCTTGTCTTACAAATGATTCAATTCCACCGGGAATTGATGATGACAACTTTAATCCGGAGGGAGACCTTCTTTCACTCGAGAAGTTATTAAACGATGATCCATCATCTCATCTCCCTCCGTCGGAACTTCATGTTGAGGAACTTAAAATCGTAAAATCTTCTATTGATGATCCTAAGGAGCTTGAGCTCAATGATCTACCTTCTCATCTTGAGTATGCATTAATGGAGGGTACCGATAAACTACCCGTCATAATTGCTAAAGACTTAAAAGAAGATGATAAGGTCCGACTTCTAAAGGTTTTAAAGTCACACAAGCGTGCCATCGCTTGGAAAATCTCGACATTAAGGGTATCTGACCATAGATTTTGTTCACAAGTCTTAATGGAAGACGATTTCAAATCGTAGGTTTAATACATAAGCAAGGGTAATCTGTAAATTCATGAGGTTATAAAAAAGGAAGTTATCAAACTCCTTGACACCGGATTGATTTCCCCTATCTCTGATAGTTCGTGGGTGAGTCCCGTTCATTGTGTGCCTAAGAAGGGTGGCATGACCGTAGTTGAAAATGAAGATAATGAGTTGATTCCTACAAGACTAGTTACCAGATGGCGTGTTTGTATAGATTACCGAAAGCTTAATGATGTGACTTGTAAAGACCATTTCCCGTTGCCTTTCATGGACCAAATGCTAGAACGTTTAGCAGGGGGGAAACGAATTATATGCTTTTTAGAATGGCATTTTCCGGGATATTTTTCAAATTCCCAATTGACCTGCAAGACCAACGTGAAGACCAACCTTCACTTTTGCCATTATGGACGTTTGCTACGCGTATACCTTTTGGTTTATGTAATGCTCCGGGCACGTTCCAAATGTGCATGATGGCCATTTTCCACGATATGATTGAGGAAACAATGAAGGTCTTTATGGTCGATTTCTCAGTCTTCGGGGATTCTTTCTCCTCATGCCTCTCCCATTTAGACAAAATGCTAAAATGGTGCGAAGACACTAATTTAGTTCTAAATTGAGAGAAATGTCATTTTATGGTAAAGAGGGCATTGTTTCTAGGACATAAGATTTCAAATGTCCGGGATTGAGGTCGACAATGCTAAGTTGGATGTTTAGCTAAAACTCCACTCATCGACTTCCGTCAAAGGCATTCGAAGTTTCTTAGGTCACGCCAGGCTCTATCGTCGATTTATTCAAGATTTTTCTAAAATTGTCCGGCCGATGACCCATCTTCTTGAAAAGGAAACTCCGTTTATTTTCTCGAAAGAATGTATTAAGCTTTTAATATACTTAAGATGAAGTTAACCGAAGCCCTGATTTTAGTTTCCCCCGATTGGGACCTACCATTTGAAATTATGTGCGATGCTAGTGATTATGCGGTAGGTGCAGTCTTGGGGCAATGTAAGACCAAACATTTTCAGCCTATACACTATGCAAGTAAGACCTTGACGGATGCTCAAGCACATTACACTACAACAGAAAAAGAATTATTAGCCATGGTGTATGCTTTCGAGAAATTCCAGCCTTACTTAGTCTTATCAAAGACCATAGTGTATACGAACCACTCGACGCTTAAGTATCTTCTTGCTAAGCAAGATGCTAAGCCTAGATTGCTCCGATGGATTCTCCTACTCCAAGAATTTGATGTCATTATTCGTGATAAAAAAGGAGTGGCGAATCTCGTGGCCGACCATTTATCTAGATTAGAAAATCCTCATCAAGGTGATCTCGAGAAAAAGGAAATTACCAAAACATTTCCTCTCGAGATACTTGGGATGGTTACCTTTCGTGGTGATTCGAGTACCCCATGGTTCGCCGACATTGCAAATTACCATGCGGGAAATTTCGTTATAAAAGGGATGTCGTCCTAACAAAATAAAAAGTTCTTTAAGGATGTTAGGCATTATTTTTGGGACGACCCCTACTTGTTTAGGATTTGTGCGGATCAAATGATTAGACATTGTGTTTACGACCAAGAATCCGTTGATATCCTCACGGCTTGCCATAATGGACCTACCGGGGGACATCATGTGCCAACTACACCGTAAAAAGTCTTTGATTCCGGATCTTTATTGGCCGACTATTTACCGAGTTGCCCATGACTTGGTCACATGGTGACACTTGTCAACGTCAAGGCAAAATCTTGCAAAAAGATGAAATGCCCCAAAATGCAATTCAAGTATGCGAGATCTTTGATGTGTGGGGCATCGATTTTATGGGCTCGTTCTCGTATTCTCGAGGGAACAAGTACATTCTCGTGGCCATTAACTACTTGTCTAAATGGGTTAAAGCAAAAGGCCACTTCCCTCACTAACGAGCCGAGTTGTCGTTAAAATTTTAAACTCTCTCTTCGCCCGATTTGGAACTCCTCGTGCTATAATTAGTGATAGCGATACTCATTTTTGCAATGACCAATTTACAAAGGTCATGCTTAAGTATGGAGTTAGTCACCGTCTTTCTACCACGTATCATCCACAAACTAGTGGACAAGTGGAGGTTTCAAATCGTGGTTTGAAACGTATCTTGGAAAGGACCATAGGCGAAAATCATGCTTCATGGTCTGATAAGTTAGACGATGCTTTATGGGCCTTCCGTACCGCTTTCAAAACACCTATCAGGTGCACTCCATATAAGTTAGTGTACGGAAAGGCTTGTCATCTTTGTAACACCCGGCAATTTTCGAAATTTTAAATGACTATTTTAAACTTTGACCTTTCAGGTCCGATCTTACTTTTTGACTTATGATCTTTTATCGTCACATAAAAACGATTACCGCGTAAATGGTAAAATTTTCGGAACAAATTTTAAATAATAAATCATATTTATTAGTACATCTCTCATGGGAAAGTTATTTTTAACTTATTTGATTCGAAAACAAAAAAAAAGGATATATATAAATTCATAGCTGGTTTATCAAAAACGAACCACTATATCATGTTTTCATGATTCGGACCCTAAAGCAATTTGATGTTAAAACAGATATCCTGAAGACTTTTTAGTTTGCCCATAACCTGGAAACGGACTAAAAAGGGACTAAAAACAGCCCCGCAAGTCTGAACAACTGAACAAACAAGATACCGAATCACATTTTTTTTTTTACTTATCGCTATTTATCTAATAAAATTATTTATAGTTTACTTATTTAAGCGTTTATTGATAACGCGAATATCCGAGTTAAATTTTTTTTTTTCTATTTTTAAGCAAGTCTCAAAAAATAATTTAATAACGTTTTGAATTAAATTTATAATAAGTTTACGAAAATTAGTCGAGTGAAATAATTTTTTATCAGAAAAATATTTAGAAAACAATGGCGTAGTTTCGTGTTTTGAATTTCGTTAAGTAGCTTAAACGAGGTCCCGGAATCAATATATTACCAAAAAATTACACTATTGGTCCTTCTAGTAATATTTACATGAAAAACTCCCTAGACTATGACATCACCTTTCTATTTTGTTAAAAAAACTTTCATATGTATATTTATATTAAGTAACATTTAGGGTTATAATCATTCATTTAACCTAGCAATATACACACACTCCTCTCTATATCTTTCTGGCGCCCCCATTCATTTTCAGGCGAATACTTTCGGCGACCTCCACGCCGAACCGCCAACACCACCTCTACCATCTTCACACCACAACGATCGCCACACTCCAACACATCTACCTTCACCTCCATATACATCACACCACCACCTCGTTCGACCACCACTCAGTCAACGTCGCGTTTGGTTTTTAAAATAACACCTCAAGGGTGCGTTCGGTCTTGTCTCAGGCACCATAAGGGTGCGTTCGGATTGGTTTTTCAAGCACCAAAGGGTGCGTTTGATTTGGTTATAGCACCAGTAAGGGTGCGGTTGATTGTGTAACATAGTTAGGATGCGTTTAGGTTGTTATAACACCTTAAGGGGTGCGTATGGTTTTTCCCAACAGTTAAGGTGCGTTGGTTTGGGTCGGGTTCGTGGGTTCACAGCCGGGTGTGTTTGATTGTTCTACCAACAAGGGTGCGTTGGTTTGATGTTCACAGCCGGGTGTGTTTGATGTTCACAGCCGGGTGTGTTTGATGTTCATAGCCACCCCAAGGGTGCGTTGGGTTTAATGGCAACACCACGAGGGTGCGGTTGGTTTTACAAACCACCAGCCATGGGGTGTGCCGGGTTGGGCCTATCACCACAAGGGTGTCGGGTTAGTTTTGCAACAAAAGGGGGCGTTTGGCTGGCTGTGTAGCAGCCAAGGGGTGTTTGGTTCTGTGGGTAAAGCCCCAAAGGGGTGTTTGTTTCTGGGAACAGCCCATATAGGGCTGTTTGGTTCAGCCGTTATGGTGCGTTTGGGTTGGCTGCGAAACAGCCATGGTGCGTTTGGTTTTAATAAACAGCACAAAGTGGTTTGGATCTGGTCTTTTGTGCATAAAGGGTGTGTTGGTTTGTTGTTAGCACCCAACAGGGGCGTTTGGGTTGGGGTCAGTAAACAACATGAGGGTGTTTTGTTTGGTTATGTAGTTGGAGCGGGTGGTTTAGCGAAACAACAAGGGTTCGTTTCGTTTATACACTTGACTAATAAATATAACACGAGACTTTATAAATTATAAAATCGGATTAAATGGTGGTTAATGGTTAAATAAATGTGTCATATATTATTTAGTCTCGCCGAATTATATATATTGATCACACGAGTAGATTGCAACACGGATTGATTGAAAAATGATTAAATTATATAAATTAAAGATTGTTAATTTGTAACATTTCGATAACCGGATAAACAAACGGAAACTATACTTTTACAATTGGGATAACTATTAGCAAAAACGTCAAAGAATAGGTATACTAGATTATTAAGATATTTTATATTTTATGATTGTCGACTGGAAATTTACATCATAACCTTTGTGAAAACTTTAAAGACATAATGTGCATGATTTATAACTTTAAAACGTACGCTTACTTTTATGCTAAGAATTTTTATTTATTTAAGTGGTGATTTTCTAAAAACGTGTCGAATCATTTTGTTTAATCATTTACTCACGTTTTTTAAATAAAATTTTGCAAATTTATATATTTCAAAAATTAATTCTTTTGATTGTTGGTCTTATTTTATAAATTCATCAAATACGTTTGATATAATTGCTTTTTTTCATATGTAATATATACGGGATATATTACATACTCTGCTATATGATTCATCGTATGAATTACATATGCTTTTTGATTTATTTATTTAACCAACCACCAAACTATTACAACTTTAAATCTAAATCTTTTATCAACGTGTCATCGCTTGACGTGCTCATTCATCGGAAAACCAAGTACATCATCCTAGCTAGTGGGTTTTAGCCGTTAAGATAAACCGCAACTTCTTGGTCGAGCCGTTTCTGTTTCCGTTTCGACTTGTAATAAATGTGTTCATTACCCAATATTCTGCATCATCGATGTGGGTTTATAGCCACCTCTTTCTATTGTTTTTCATTTTCTTTACAAATCTGGGGAGAATAATGCTAAATATAATTATTTACATTACTCATTCGAATCTCGTTACTTGATTTATTTCTACACTATTTTTACTTATGGACTTATACTAATAGATTTTTTCAAAATACAACAGTTAATTTTTTTTGGAACATGTATTTTTCGGTTATCATCTCCTGTTTACATGTGCCTATGTTAAAATTTCCACACCATTGCCAACATTAAAATCTTGAACTGTTAAATTCTTGACGGTGGACGGGGTGTGGGAGCGAGTGTGTAATAAATAGTTCCTTTTGGATTGACTTCTATGCGGTGAGTAGCGCTACTAGTTTTCAGATTGTTCTGAAACAACGAATGCTTACATGTCAGGAACATTTTGGATGTTTACGGGTTTGTAATCTAACACGGGCCTTTTATTATGCATTATTGAATACATATATGTCGAGCTTCGAGTCATGAGCTTAGTGCAACATTGTTTTTTTTTATTGTGGTGATGTATTTAGTTTTAGTTAGACCATACATTTTGGAAAATCAACGATCTCACTGTCCAAAACATTTTGGTGACATTAAATTGGTCATGCATTATTTCTAAATCTTTGGGATAAGATTGGTACTTTTGGTGACATCAAATTGGTCATGCATTCTTTATAAATCTTAGGGATAAGATTGGTACTTTTAGTGACATAAAATGTGTCGTGCATTCTTTATAAATCTTTAGGATTTTTACATGGTACTGTGATGACATAGTGGACAAAAACATTCAATTGAAACTTACATTCATATTTAAACTAACCTATGAACTCACCAACTTTATGTTGACCGTTTTAAGCATGTTTTTCTCAGGTGATATAGATACTTGGCTTACTTGAAGTGCATTGGAATCTATACATTCAAGTTTTTCATGGTGATGTAATTTTGGGACAAATGTTATAACAATTTCAAGGAAATCAACGAGATTATTTTTCAAACGACACATTTTGAGGTCGTTCTCTTGTATCTAGCGCTGTGTATTATGAAGTAGCACCCCCGGACGTACTTCCGCCGCGACATGCATTTTTGGGGGTGTTACAGATTGGTATCAGAGCACTGGTTATAGAGAACTAGGTTGCATATTTTACCCTAGACTATAACCGTTTTCACAAACATTGCATCACATCAAACATTTTCAAAGTGCATACACGCTACTTGCTTATGTGCTTACATTACGTGCTGCATTAAGTGCTTACGTGACATACATATATATAATATATATATGCTTGCATTCCTTTCGCGTATATCGTACGCTTATTTATATAAGAGTTATTATATAAATACCAGAATATTTTTAAGACATTGTGGGTTGCACAATGGTCTCATTCTACTCGTCAGACATTGTGAGTTGCGCAATGGTCTTATTTCGTTCTCAGACATTGTAAGTTAAACAATGGTCTCTAAGAATATTATTTTTCTTCATAGCTTTATACAATATCGTATTACGTGGAGACCGTCATAAATTTTTGTTTACATGGAATTATGTATGAATCTAAGTATTACAAGTCTTGTATGGGCGGGACTTGTAATATGAGGATTGATATGATAATTGCTATGTTAACAAAGCCCGTCACAGTTCTGTTTACATGGGATTATGTATAAATCTAAGTATTACAAGTCTTGTATGGGCGGGACTTGTAATAGGAGGATTTATATGATAATTGCTATGTTGACTGGTTCATCGAGACTTTTACCTTAGTTACTCTAACCGAGTACTTACTCATTAATTTTCTTGAAATCTATTTGATCTCCGCCTGGCAGGTTTTTTCTCCCAGCTTCCAAAGACGAGTTTTAAATCACTCGTCACATACTCATTAGAACACATGCATTGTCATGTCAACCACCTTGAAGGTTATTTCGTGGAGTACGCGTATTGCACCGGGAATTATTAAGTAGGATGATTTATAATTTATTTTTTAAAAAGGATTGGGACGCCTCTTCAGTTAAATAAATAAATTATAAATCACCGAACCATAAGTTTATCATTTCTTACTTACATAAATTTGGACGCTTCTTTATGTAAATAAGAAATTATAAATGAGTGGGCTTAATGGTATCCGATATGACACGGGTATGAACCTGAAATCAATGATCATCAGAATCCGTTAAAAGGGTCTAGAGACACAATCGTGTCTTACTACTCAGCAAAATCTTAAGGCCTCGCTTGGAGCTACCTTATCTCATTCTTAAGTTATTACTTTTGCCATTGCAAGTCCTTGCAATCACGAACTGTCTGTGGAGCTAACAGACTGAGTGCAATATCCCGTCACCATTTGTTATAAGTATTGACGTTATGGTCGCTACTGTTGGGTCCTGGAGCGGTCCCGACTGATACAACTTTATCCAATAAGTAATGCAACTCCCCTTAAACGAGATAAACACCTATCGACGAAACAGATAGTTGGACTATTCATTTCGGGCCACTAGTAGGAAGACGTAGGTCGCGGTACATTCTAGTACTGCCAAGAACTGGCAGTTGAGCGTGCTTGAGTGAGAGTAGCACTGGTTTGGGTGACCTGCGGGAAGTCCTAAGCAAGGGACACAAAAGCAAAGCGGTGAGCATGCGGGTAAAACAGACAATATTGTGGTCTGAGTAAGCGGGATGTTCGAGTGAGAGCGATACCAGTGGTGTTAATATCAATCATAAAACTTGTAACGATATTTTTCTAAAATATCTACCTTGATGGATTATATATCCTGGTCAACTTAGCCAAACTTTTGGTATGTTGAGAAGTGTCGAAACATTAATTTGCTGATGAAAGTTTTCATCTCTTGCTTAAAAAACGGTTTGTCAGATTTTAAATCCTTTTCTCGGTCACCAATCGGACTAACACAAATTTAATCTCGGGGAGGATTTCTTTAAGGGGTAGATACTGAACATCGAGGAATTTTCGAATTTAGATACGATGTCATTTTTGACTTTTTGGGTCGGGCTTGGACTTATAGACGATCATCTAATCCGTTTTAACGATCGGACTCTAAAGCAATTTGATATGGAATGACATTCCTGACAAACTTTTTAGTTTTGCCGAGACATGGAAACTGAGCCGAAAAAGGGGTAAATCAGCACCACGCAAACTTATTCTGAACCAATATACAACGCGGACACACAAAAAAACAATTAAATTTGTTTTTAGTATCAGATATTTATTTAATAAAAATATTTAAATATATTATTCATCATTTTTAATTAAAGCGTTTTTGAAACGCGGGGACTATTCTTTTTTTTTATTATTTTTCTGAGTTGAATCCCATTTTTATTTCGGACGGAGCGAAAACCGGTTCATAAATGAATAACAAATATGTATTTAAATGTTATAAAAATATTATGAAAAATGTTATCAAAGTATACTCATTTTTATCAGAAAAATGATTATAAAAACAATGGCGCAAGTTTCGAGATTTGACTTGACCGTTAAGTCGCTCAAATGAGTCCCGAACCGTTTTTATAAAAACTATAATAAAAATGTTACCCTTTAACCCCTCAACTATAATAACTTGTCACATTTAATATATATATATATATATATAAATCTTATACCATTTTTTCATTTCCATCTCATAATTATACACACACACACCCTTTATAACTCTCTCTCTCTCACAATAATCCGGCCACCAGCCGGCGACCACCACCACCGCCGGAAAACTTTTCCGGCGGGTTTTTCCGGCGAAGACCAAAGATGCTCCCCATGAGCGGATCTACCCGATCCCCTATATCACTCGCGGCCACGCGCCACCTGCTGCCACCCACACCGAAACCCCCACACCGACACCACCACACCGACGACGCCACCACTCCCATCTCCAACCAAGCACCACCGTCCTCTTCATCATCATCATCATATAAGCACCACAAGGGTGCGTTTTGTTTTAATATTCGCACAGTAGGGTGCGTTTGTCTTTATGGTCATAACACCAAGGGGTGTTCATTTCTGTGGCAGCCGACACCGAGGGTGTGTTTGGTCCGGGTTGAAGCCACCACGACCCACAAGGGTGCGTGGGGTGTCGGGTCAAACCACCAGCGGGTGCGTTTGTTTTGTTGTTTGTTTGTTCGGTGCAAGGCAGCCGCAAGGGGGGGTGTCGGGTCAGCCATAAAGGGGTGATTGTTGACTGTGGTTCTTACCACAGTTGGGGGTGCGTTTGGTTTGGGTTATAACACCCGACGAGGGGGCATTTGTATCGGGTTTAGGTTCTATCACCAAAAAGGGTGAGGTCGGGTTGTGGGTTAACACCCGATGAGGGTGCATTGGTTTGCGGGACAGCCGGGTATAGCCGGATCGGGCATGTGTTTGGTTCGGTCATATAACAAGCAAAAGGGTGCGTTTGGCAGCAAGAGTCACGCAAGGGTGTTTGTTGGTTCTGTTTTCACCAAAAAGAGTGCGTTTGGTTTAACTATGGCAGCTAGGCTGCGTTTGGTGTAGTAGAAGACGAACCAGGGTGTGTTTGGTTTTATTATACACGCACAAAGGTGCGTTTGGCTGTCCATCAGCCGGGTCGGGTGCGTGTGTTTGGCTGCGAAACAGCCAGGACAGCCGGGGGAGGGGGTTGGGTTGTCGGGTTTGGTTTGCAACAATAGGGGCGTTTGGTTTGGACAGAAATACTATAGGGGTGCGTTTGGCTTAACAGCCACCACCAAGGGGTGTGTTTGGGATAACAGGGTGTTTGGTTCGCGGGTCAGAACCACAGCGGGTGTGTTTGGGTGAGTTTGGTTAACACAAATATATAAATTGTTTCATTTAATTGATTAACAAATAATATGCGATGAAAAATATTAGAACTTGCGCGGTCTAGTTAAAATATGATATTATATTAAACTGAGGACTGATTTAATGTATAAAGTGATATTGATCTAATTTTGAAAGGAATCGAGCTAAAAACGGACTTTAGCGCGTTTTATAACGAGTAATTAAGAGCAGAAAATGGAACGTAGGATCCGGGGTTTGAGACTTTGATAACTTAGACTTTGGTTTATAAAATATAACAAATTATATTTTTACGGACGTTTTGATATAAAATGGGACTTCTAACTCCCAATAACGAGAATCTGGATCGAAAATCGGAATTACTCACTTTAGTAGAAAAAATAGGTTTTTTTAATAAATATAAAAATGGCAGATTTATTAATTAAATGGATTTGATCCTTTGCGTCCGTTTCAGCTTCCGGGCGAAACACGGATGTTGTTCGTAATCACATTTTACTTTGCCGCGATTATCAGCTTTAAAAGTTAAGATATAGCGGGTCAAAACTAAAGGTCGGTTAATATATTATTTCAATTAATAGTTTTAAGATCATTATTCGGTTCTAAAAACGAAGAGTCTAAAAATAGTAACTTTCTTTAAATATTAGAGATAAGTTATATTGGATGGAAATAGTATATTTAATAAAATATCTAAGGGTTAAGGTTTTATAGTCGCGCAAGTGGATTTCTCATCACGTGTATATATGACTGCATACATATTAAAATATGGATGATTTCGTGGTAACGATGTACACATCGTTGATCGTATTTGATACGTGTATTATAATAGAGCGACATAATTATAGGTCGTGGTCGAGATCGTTGCAGATTCAGTGTGATTTAATTGGATTAATTGATCGTGGTCTTTAATCAATGTGAGTTTCATAGCCTCGCTTTTCAATATTTTGAATGTTTTATAACCCGCGAGGGGGATACATGCTTGTCTACAAATCCTTATACTTACTCGGTTATCTTATAACAATGTGATTGTTTTAAAGGATTTTGTGAGTTTATAGCCCCACGTTTTACTCGTTTTACATATATTTGGGGTGAGAACATGCTTGTTTACAAATGCATTTACAGGATTGTTTACAAATTGGTTTACATACTTATTTGCATAGCTCGCTATGGGATACATTATTTGACTTCATTTTTGGTCACAAATGCATACTTTACATTTGAAATAATTTCGGATTAGCTTAGGCTGATTGAACTGATAGCAATAAAATTACTGCCCGGGTGTTCTTGGAGGGGACACCGGTAACGGGAGTACATATTTTTACATTACTGCCCGGGTGTTCTTGGAGGGGACACCGGTAACGGGAGTATATATATACGCATTATTTGTATCACTGCCCAAATTGGGTACATACAAGTCTACGTCACAGCGTCATGAACTGTAAATCACTTGGAGGGTGAGCGCGAATGTTATGAAATAGATCTATTCGGGTGTGGATCCCTGTTCGGGTGATTAGCGATCACTTGGTAAACGAACATTATAGCGTGATGTCCACGCGAATGATATAAAATAGATCTATTCGGGATTGACCACCCCCGTTCGGGTGACTAGCTATCACTGGGAACGAACGTTATAACATGTCGGATTATATCGTTGGGACTATCGGGCCTCCCCAACAAATACATATATGGAACATTTTGTTCATAAAATGTGTTATGCATTCTTTATAAATCTTTGGGATAAGATTGGTACTTTTGGTGACATAAAATGTGTCATGCATTCTTTATAAATCTTTGGGATAAGATTGGTACTTTTGGTGACATAAAATGTGTCATGCATTCTTTATAAATCTTTGGGATTTTTACATGGTACTGTGATGATACAGTGGATTACATTTATATTTAAACTAATCTATGAACTCACCAACTTTAATGTTGACACTTTTAAGCATGTTTTTCTCAGGTGAATTAGATGCTTGGACTATTTGATGTGCATTGGAGTCTTTACATTCAAGCTTTTCATTGTGATGCAAATTATGGGACAAATGTTATATTAAATTCAGATTTTGATTAAATCAACAATGTTATTTCTCAAACGACATTTAGAGGTCGTTCTCTTGTATCTATTGCTGTGTATTATGAAGTAGCACCCCATTTGGTATTCCGCTGCGTTGTATATGATTTTTGGGGGTGTTACAGATTGACCAAGGTGTTACTGCTGCACTGGCAGCACGTGATACAAACTGGAATGGTGATGATAGCCATACTTCAGGAATAGGTGTCAGAAGGACTAAATGCATTGCTCGAGAATGCACTTACCAAGACTTCATGAAGTGCCAACCTCTACATTTCAAAGGCAGTGAGGGAGTTGTCGAACTAACTCAATGGTTTTAAAGGATGGAGACTGTGTTTCGCATAAGCCACTGCTCTGTGGAGAATCAGATCAAGTTTTCCACTTGTACTCTTTTAGCAGGTGCTCTGACGTGGTGGAATTCCCACGTTAGGATTGTTGGTCATGATGTTGCGTATGCAATGACTTGGACAGAACTGAAAAAGAAAATGACCGACAAGTACTGTCCAAGGAACGAGATGAAGAAGCTTGAGGCTGAGTTGTGGAATTTGAAAGTAAAAGGTACCGACGTAATAGGGTACAACCAACGTTTCCAGGAACTAGCATTGTTGTATGTTCGAATGTTTCCTGAAGAGTCTGACAAAGTTGAAAGGTATGTCGGTGGGTTGCCCGACATGATTCACGGAAGTGTTGTGGCATCAAAACCAAAAACCATGCAGGAAGCTACTGAAATGGCAACAGAGTTGATGGATAAAAAGATTAGCACGCTTGCTGAACGTCAAGCTAAGAATAAGAGGAAACTTGATAACAACAATCAAGCTCAACACCAATCTCCCAAGAGAAAAAATGTGGCTCGAGCTTACGCCGTTGAGACTGGTGAAAGGAAGGAGTATGCTGAAACTCTTCCATTGTGCAACAGGTGCAAGCTGCACCACAATGGGCCATGTACTGTAAAGTGTGGGAATTGCAAGAAGGTTGGCCACATGACCCGAGATTGTGGGAATCCTGCTGCCGCTAGGAATAAAAGAAGCCTAACTTGTTATGAATGTGGAAATCAAAGGCACTACAGGAGTGATTGCCCAGAATTGAAGAATCAAAACCATGGAAACCAAGCTAAAAGTACCAAAGCACGTGGAATGGTGTATGCCTTAGGAGGAGGAGAAACCGATCAAGACCTTTTACTAACATCGACTAGATTGATATTGAAGCTTAAAAGAGAAAGTTGTCTCACTTTGCCTAGTAAACCCTAAGTTGGAACTATCTTAGACTTTATTTCCCTATGAGTTCTCGTTGTATTTCTCTTAAACATCCGTTGTACGAATGATTTCAAATTATCTATCGAATCTATGTATTGTGAAATTTCTACCAATCTACTCCAATTCTCTAATTATTCATGTAAGTCATTCTAAAAAAAATCATAACGCTATTTTGACGAAAATGAGCAATGCATCGTTAGTCCTCAATTATACATGACTTGATCAAAAGTATGTTTAATCTCAGAAGGACCATGCCATGTGAGTGTAGTCACCTAAAAAACTTCTTGTCAAAGACAATTTCTATTTATATCAATGTTCTGCGTGCGTATTCATTAAAATGTAATCATTGCAAGAAGCAAACTGAAAATAATAATAATAAGTAAACTCTTACACACCGTACTATATAAAGTCGACATCATTTTATACAAAAATCCTATGTCCAAAAGTCAAGACGCATCCCTAGTCACCCTAGGACGATCGACTAACAAGTTTACTCGCCATTAAGGAATATACCAATTCATCATTTCTGACGAATACGTAATACCATAGAGTTTGGTAGTTACGACACCACCATAGGTATAAAGTTGTTATCACTCTAAGAAAGATGTTATAACTGATGCGTTTAGCCAAAGGGAACGAAAAAGCCCGCTAGAAGTCGAGCTTTGGTCGCAACAATAAATATTAAACCAACATCACAAATCCTGAACACTCAAGTTAAAGCAAACTAAAGGGGAATGCAAATGAGTTACCAAACGTGGTAACGAAATATTCGAATGACAAAAAAAATAACAAATAGAATTGTTGCCACAACATCCGTTTATTATCTTAGAAATAAGATTACATAAGGACATAAAGGAAATACAAGCTTTATTACAACCCTCCCCTAGCAATAATATCTATTTCTTCCAAAGGAGATCCACGCCGATTGCAAGAACGATGAGGGGCACGAGAATTGTTAGAATAAAGGCCAAATACTGATAACTTCTTCGGTATGGGAATAGAAAGTTATTGTCGAGTGCTATTGCGGTTGCCATCGCCAAGAGCGCGATGATGTGCAACATTTTTGAGGATTGGATAAGAGAAAATGTAAGTAAAAGATTAAGTGTTGAATAGAAAAATGGAGGATAAAAATTTGGTATTTAAAGAGATGAAGTAGCCGTTGGGGCTACTGCTCATAGCCGTTAGAGTTATTGTTCATATATAAAATATATATATATATATATTTACCCACACCTCCTCACAAAGACCGCACTATCGTCAAGTGCCGCGTCTTAAGCCTTAAGGACAAGGCTCATTTAACGGGGGGAGTCTATAACACCCCGTGTTTTATGGTCATTTACGTCATCAATAAATTCATAAGTTATTTTTAGTATTGTACGTGTTTTCTTTTAAATCATAATCGTTAAGTTAAATCGCGTAAGCTAAAAATGATTATTACATGTAAACGGGCACTCCCCCCCCCCCCCCCCCCCCCCCCCCCCCCCCACCCCGGACTTCAACGTTTACGTTAAGCAAGTATTAAATAATTATTTGAGAATAATTATGGGCTTCGTTCATTTTATTTTTATCAGTTACGTAAAACGTTTATGTTTCACGATAAATTAAGTTTAGGCATTATCGGAACCACCAAAACCTTTCTACGCTTCAACAAATACCCACTTTTATACCCAATACTCAAAAATCACAAAAATATATCATATATACCTCTATATGGCCGGATATGGAGCTAAGTATACAAAGATATTAACTTTAAAAACATATCTCTATGTTTTCATAGGATGTTCTCAACTATTAGGGAACATCTACATTTACTTAATACTTTGACCAAAGACAAAGACCCCTCCTTAAGACCCTCAAGGTGTTCCTTTGACTAGTCATAAGGCTTTATAATATAAGTAATAAGAGATAACACATACATATCCATTTCCTTAGTATGAAAAAGCAAAATACTCTCCCTTTTTCCCCTTTATAACCCACGGCTCAAAAACACCCCTATAAAAATGCATACAAAATTTTTCTACAACAATTACACACATACCTACATCATATCTAAGATGTCTTAAGATGTTTTGAAAGGGTTGGTTAAAGGTTGCCAAGGTGTAAGAAAAGTATTTACAAGATAGGGTTTCTTTAGAAATCACAGGTTTTTAAAGGTGAAAGCTTTGGTTTTGTATCTTGACGAGGGTTTATATCATATTTCTCATTCATCATAACATTCATCATAATGTTAGACTAAGAGCCCTTAACTTATCATTTTTCATGATTATATGTGTATTATGATGTTTATATTGCAAAAATCCCATTAGGACACTTTTTGAACATGTAAAAAGGATTTTTATTGTGTTTGTGCGATTTTGACCTTTTACATATGCTATGATGTGGTAATATCAGTTAAAATGGATTTATAAGTGATGTACACTCTTGGTTTAAGTATAAAAAGTTCAAGTATAATCTTGTAGTTAAAAGTTACTTAAAGAAAGTTTATGTTTTCAAGTGATGTTAATGACTAGTTAATCTTGTGATGTTGAACACTTGGACAATTATGGACCTATGGATACTAATATATGTAAGACATATGATATATATGATTATAAAAGATTTGTGGTATTTTGATTGGTTGAAAAAGTACCTAAAACAAGCTTTATATAAAAGTATACACATTGAACAAAAAAGGGCTGTTGGATTTTGAATTCCTAACAGTGGGTTTGACCTTTTATAAAAATAATACGTCTTATGATGATTCCAAAAAGGTAAGAAACTAAAAAAATGGATTAATAACGAAAAAGATACGATAAAAACACGATTTACGTTAATACCGGTTTATAAAATAAACTTTATAAAATCCAGTTATAAAATACTTCTAAAACAAAAAGTTTGTATTTTTCTATAGATTGTAACATATTTTTTAGGATTCCAAACCATGAAGAAACTGTCGTTTTTTTTGATTTAAAACGAAGGAAGTTATGAATTACGCGAGTTTATATTACTTAAAATGTATAAAAATATAACTTTTTATAAAACCATTTTTATAAAAACTTACTGTTCATGACAGAAACATTTATTTTTGTAAACCTCATAATAATAGAACTTTCAATACTGAGAACGTGCTCGAAAGAATTACTAAAAATGGAGCTAACACGAATAAAATACGACGTTGACGATAATTAAAGTTTATAAAGGTAATTTTATAAACTACGAATAGTAAAAATTAGTGTTCATCAACAGACCCCACTTTATAAAGATGTGTTAATTTAATGACGTAGGAGTGCCGAAGGAATCGCTAAAATCGGGATTAAAACGAATAAGTCATCAACAGTTGTTGTTGTAGCACTAACAGTAGTGACTTCAGTAGTACTAACTACTTTTTCAACCTCAACTTCCTGCTCATCAAAAACTCCTGTATCAAACATTAGTTTATCATCATTCCTCCCCTGAGCCTCATCAACCAAAGTAACCTCTGCATCCGCATCAAGATCAGCAATTTTCCTTCCCCGTTTGGATGCATCATCCTGAGCACCCAAACCTTCATCTTCGGATGAAACAACTTGTACAGATTTACCAACCTTCCTTAACCTTTTAAGCCCTAGAGTTCTTGACTTATTCCTCCTTTCTAGTTTCTTGACCCTCTCCTTTAACTTAGTAATCTCTGCAGCTTGAGAGGTCTTTGTGTTCTCCAAGTCAAGAACTCTTTATGATAAGTTGGTACAAAGTTCCACCAATTCATTTAGTTTTAGTCTATCCTCGCCACTGAGTAGTGGATCATTGGAATGTGTAGGGATATGCTCCTTATTAGCAACGTCATCAGTGATAGGCTCTATAGAACCACTGGGTTGAGGAACCTCAATGTCTTTCCTTTGTTTCTTTCTTGGTTGTTTCTTCTACGGCTATGATGTAGATGGTTGAATAATAGTGGGTGTCTGTTGAGGATCAGTTGGTATTTCTGAATCCTCACCTAATTCTTTAGGAGCTTGAACCATCATAGTTTGAAATAAAGGGGTAACTCTCCCAGAAAAACCTATTCCTTCAACTTGTTTATCCAGGAACACTTGCACAAACCCTGGATACATTAGAAATTTAACCCCACCCTACAAGTTCTTCACCATATTATCAAAATTGTACTTGGAAAAGTTGAATTTTTGGTTTGTGGCAAGACAGATGACAGCCGAGGCCATAGTGCTACTAAATTTGTTCCAAGCAGTAGTCTTAGCACTAAGGCATTGCAGAATTGTATGGATAAGAAATTTCCATTGAGGTGAAAAGAAAGCTTTATAGAATGTAAGCTTTTGTGTAAGATTTGTATACCCCATGAGTGTCAGTTGTTCAAAAATTGTCGCATTTGGAAGACATTTAGTACCTTCAGCATCTTTTAATTGAAGATCTCTTCTCACACTTGTCTCAGTGACAATCACCTTCTTCCTATCTACTAGGGCTTGTATCTGCACTTCCCCATTGATATTTTTTGCCTTAGCAGTAGCCCAGAACTGCTTAATGCATGAAGTATAGATGGTGGGATTCACCGTTAGCGCATATCTGATAGAATTTGCATTCAAAAAATCAATAATTCTCTTAAACCCATCACTTTCTTCGGGTTTCTCCAAAAACGCAACCAAATTGTGAGTTTCAGCAAACTTTAGGTTTGACATTTTGTTGGGTTTTGATGATGAATGATAAAATTAAGTTAGGGTTTATGGTTAGAGAGTATATCAAAGTGTAAAATCGATCGAATGAGTGATTGAAACCCTTAATCGAAGTATTTTTGAAATCACCCTCAATAGCATTAACTTAAACTGGCAGTACTAAGTTAAGCCTAACAGCAATAACTGACCCACCAGTAGCCCGACAGTAGTAAGTTATGCCTGACAGCATTAACTAACACTGGTAGTAGTAAGTGTATGCCTAGCAGCATTAACTTTGAGTCACCAGTATTAACTCCAATTTCGTTCCAAAAAGCATTTTCATAATCAATTTTGATTCTTACAAGCTCTCTTTGTGTTTTTATTCTCACTATATCTCTCAATTCTTTTTCTTACTGAATCACTATGTCTGTTTTTATGTCACACATCTCTCTTTCTGTCACAATTCTTTTAGCTCACAAAGTCACTCTTTCTATTTTTGTTTCACACATCTCTCTTTCTATTTTTATGCTCACCAATTTCTCTCATTTCTTTTAACTCACAATTCTCTCTGTCTGTTTTTAATTTCTCTCAATTCTTTTTGCTTACAATTCTCTCTATCTGTTTTTGATTTCTCTTAATGCTCACATTATTAATTATAATAGCAGTACTAATTATACTTACCAGTAGTAAGTTAGGCCAACAACACTAACTTGAATTTCATCATTAGCTGTTGTTCCATTCCATTTCAAGCATCATTTATGCATAATCCGCTGCATATTAACACAATTAACCTCCCCTCAATCAATACTTCAGAGGTTAAGCATTCCTATACTTGCAATCAGATATTGAAATCTGCCAACATCAAATGCTTTTGTGAGCAAATCTGTAACATTCTGATCTGTGTGAATCTTGATCATCTGAATAAGCTTCTTCTCATTGGAATCTTTGATAAAATGATGTCTAATCTCAATGTGCTTAGTCTTTGAGTGAAACACTGGATTCTTAACTATGCAGATGGTGCTTTCATTGTCAATGAAAATCTTGGTATTCATGAAATTGTATCCATAATCCAGCATTTGATTTTGAATCCAGAGTACTTGTCCACAGCAACTAGCAGCAGCCACATATTCTGCTTCAGTAGTAGAGTTGGCAACTATAGTTTGCTTCTTGCATTGCCATGAAATCAATCTGCTTCCAAGAAATTAACAACCTCCTGTTGTGGATTTCCTGTCTAAACTTGCACCAGCATAGTCACTGTCAGTATAAGCTTCCAAATCAAATGGTGAGTCCTTAGGATACCAAAGGCCCAATTTAGGTTGACCTTTCAAGTATCTAAAGATTCTTTTCACAGCATGAAGATGTGAAACTTTAGGTGTGACTTGGAATCTTGCACAAGCACATACAACAAACATTATATCAGGCCTTGAAGATGTTAAATACATCAATGAGCCAATCATTGATCTATATAAGTGAACATCAACATCTTCAGCATTTTCATCCTTCATCAAAGGCTTTGAAGTCTCCATAGGTGTACTTGCTGTCTTCACAGTTGAAAAACCAAACTTCTTCAAAATTTCATCCACATACTTGTCTTGACTGATGAAAATCCCATCATCTTTCTGTGTCACTTGTAGTCCTAAGAAGAAAGTGAGCTCACCCATAGAACTCATTTGGAACTTCTTGTGCATTAATTTCTCAAACTCAGTGCATAACTCCTTTTTAGTAGATCCAAAAATGATATCATCAACTTATACTTGAACTACTAGAATATCACTTTTGACCCTTTTAATGAACAAAGTCTTATCTATCTGACCTCTCTGAAATCTATTATCTAATAAATAGGTAGAGAAAGTCTCATACCAAGCTCTAAGAGCTTGATGTAGACCATATAATGCCTTTTCTACCTTATAAACTCTGTCAGGGAACTCTGGATCTTCAAACCCTGGAGGTTGACAGACATAAACTTCCTCTTTAATCTTGCCATACAGAAATGCACTCTTCACATCCATCTGGTATACTACAAAGTCTTTGAATGAGGCATAGACTAAGAACAACCTAAGTACTTCAATCCTAGCAACTAGAGCAAAAACCTCATCATGATCTATTCCCTCTTCTTGAGTGTAACCTTGTGTAACCAGCCTTGCCTTGTTTCTAATCACAATACCTCTTTTATCTTTCTTGTTCCTGTACATCCATTTAGTACTTATGGCTCTTTTGCCATGTGGTAAATCTACCAAGGTCCAAACCTGTTGCAACTTGAACTTCAAAAGCTCTTCTTGTATAGCTTCTATCCAGCTTGGATCTTTTAATGCTTGGATTACCTTTTTGGGCTCTTCCTGGGATAGGAAACAAGCAAATAGATTCTTGTATTTGGAGTAGAAGGAACTAGATATGTCGTAGTAATGTTGCTCATATACACTTTTGTTTCATCACCAAAGAAATCGGCACGTGTGGCTTCAAGTAGAGCAGTAGTAACTGTTGGACTAACAGTATTAATATTTAGACTACTAGTATTAACATTTGTACTGGTAGTATTAATACTTGGCCTAGCAATATTAACATCTTGAATACTATTTTCAGGTCTCTATTGATCATTAAATCCAATTTCTTTATTTACACCTTCATCATCCTTCTTTCCAGCATCACTAGGAAGTTGTGGTTCATCATTACTAGCATTCTTTGAAGAAGAATCAAATAGTAAACCATCTTTCCACAGTGGAATCAAAATGTGGTCTTGGCTAGATCCTGTCTCCTTGCTAGAATGACCTGCACCAATACTTTCTTCTGTACCTACAAGATCATTAGAGTTTGTACCTGCAAGAACTGGCACATAATTCATTGATTTTGTTAGAACATCAATATCAAATAGCCACTTTGGTCCATTACCTACAATAATAGGATTATCCTCCAAGAACCTAATATGAAAGTTTTCTTCTACTTTCCTAGTTCTAATGTTGTATACCCTAAAAGCCTTACTATTCATTAAGTAACCAACAAAGAATCCTTTATCAGACTTTCCATCAAACTTGCCTAAATAATCTAAGGTATTAAGAATGGTAACATGACACCCAAATTGTCTCTTGAAGCTTAGAGAAGGTGTTTTATAACACCCTGTGTTTTCAAGTCATTGACGACGTCGATAAATCCGCAATGTACCTTTTGTAATGTACTGTTGAATACCATGAATGCTTTGCTATTGGTAGAGTATCCTACAAAGAACCCTTCATCAGCCTTTCCATCAAACTTACCTAGGTGATCTAATGTATTAAGAATAGTAACAAGACACCCAAATGGTCTCATGAAGCTTAAGGCAGGTTTTCTATCTAGAAAAAGTTCATAAGGGGTCTTGTTGTGAGGCTTGATAACTAACATCCTATTTTGAACATAACAAGCAGTATTAATTGCTTCAGCCCAAAAAAGTTTTTAGAAATTTTGAATTAGCTAGCATAGTCCTAGCAGCCTCTATTAGTGTCTTATTTTTCCTTTCTGCTACTCCATTTTGTTGTGGAGTCCTAGCAACACTAAATTTCCTCTTAATATCCTTCATTTCACAGAACTGATTCATGACCTTATTTTTGAATTCAGTTTCATTGTCACATCTATTCACTTTCACCTTAAGGTCTATTAGATTTTCTATGCCAGTTATAAATGTTTTAAGGATTTCACTAGTTTCATCCTTAGTGGCTAAGAAGAAAATCCAACTAAACCTACTATTGTCATCTGTGACAACTAGGCAATATATCTTTTTCATTAGACTCTTTACAAATGTTGGCCCAAACAAATCCATAAGCAACATTTGTAAAGGTTGGCTGATTGAGCTTACAGTCTTTGTTAGGATTCTTGATTTGATGAGACAAAATAAATAAAAGAATGAAACAAAAGGACTAAAATCATCATTAAAGAATTCTAAAAAGATGGAAGATTTTAAAGAATTAATGAAGATTTGGTCAAAGATTTACAAGATAAAGATTAGGAAAGTATTTAATTAGTTTAATTAGTTTCCTTATCTTATTGATTTACTTCCTTTGTAAGTCTTGATCTCTCCCTATATAAAGAGATCATAGATATAGGTTTTACAACATAGAAGAGTCGACTGGTAAGAGTCGAATAGTAAAAGGTGTGTGTGTACACCATAGTTAGATGGTTAGTTAGTAGCCCCAAGTTATAGTTGGGGTAATAGGGAAACGTATGAATAATAAAACCTTGTTAAACATCATTGTTCTTATTGTTATTATTTTGCTGCATATTGTTAATCTTTGATGTTTATAATCCTAGATGAGATCTATCCCATCTCGAGCTTAAACGATCTTAGAGTCTATCAGATTATTTTAGATTCCACAGTCTTGGTCTTACAAGAGGCTTTATGTTACTTTCCTTTCTGACAAGCAACACATGTATGATTATTTTCAAAAATCTTTAAAGGTAAACCTCTTACAAGGTTTCCTCTCACTAGTTTGTTCATAGTTTTGAAATTTATATGCCCAAGCCTCCTATGCCAAAGATTAGATTCATCTAATGTGGCCTTTGCAAAGAGATAAGTTAGACCTCCTGAAGGGACAATATTCTTTAAATCAACACTGTACATGTTATCTTTTCTAGGAACTCTAAGCAAGACATGATTTTCATCAAGTAGCTTAAAGTCAGGAGACAAAACAACACATTCAGTGTCTGTAAAAAGAACACTGTTTTTCTTGTCACACATTTGTGAGACACTAAAAAGGTTAAACTTAAGCTCCTTAACAAAGTACACATCTTCAAAATCCAATTTACCTGTACTGATTTTACCTTTACCAGTGATTTTACCTCCTTTGGGATCTCCTCCAAAGGCAACAAATCCACCATCAATTTCTTCATAATCTGAGAGGTAGGACTTGTTTCCTGTCATGTGCCTAGAGCATCCACTGTCAATGACTCCTTTTTCCTGCAATTCTAGCTGTGGATTGCCCTGCATAAAAAGTAAGAGAATCAGGCTCTCTTGGGGACCCAAGCCATTACAGACTTGGATCTGCCTTGTGCATCAACATAGTCAAATCTTTTAAAGTTCATTGATGCACCATTGTGTCTGGAGACATGGTCTAAAACTTTTTGCTTTGGTCTCCAAACCCAACATGCTGAGGCCTTAACAGCATTAGCCTCATCACTTACTACTGCTTTTGGCCTAACAGTAGTAACATTTCCCTTAACAGTATTAACTTTTTCATTGAAATTACTGTTCTTATTTGATGTAAACATGTTAAATGGCCTTCTAACATGTGAATGTGCTCTATTAAAAACATTTGATGCTGGCCTTGCACAGTTCACTGTTGGTTTTGGGTAAGCAGTATTAATTGGTCTGGCAGTATTAACTGATACTGCTGCTCTTGAAGAGTTTTGCCTAGCAGTATTAAGTGTTTTAAGGCCAGATTTCATTAAGACTGCTCTTGGAACAAAATTTCTTTTTGGATGAGGGTGAGTCATTCTTTGAGAATTTTGATGATTCACCCTTCTAGCATTGTTCCATACAGGTTTTTCCACCATTTTCTTTTCATAGAAATCACAATCTTTGATCAAATGGTTAAAACTGCCACATACATAGCAAGCCTTATTTTTAAACTCAAAATTACTTCCTAATTTCTGAGTCATCAAATTATTCCAGTTTCTCTGGTTACCTCTAGGACTTTGACTATTTTTCCTAGGGTATTTAGCTTGCTTATCATTCTTTACCTTCTTAACAGACTCCATAGGTGTTTTCACATGCTCATTAGTTTTAACAAATTTTACATTAGCAAAACTAGATTTTCTCTGTTTAGATTTAGACTCAGTCTCATTCTCGTCCTCACTGTCAGATATCCAGTCTTCAATAAGTGGTTCACCAACACACTTAGGTTTTGACTCACTAGTCTTAGCTTTACTTGTTGCAACATCAGGTATACTAGTTACTAACTCACTAAAAACATATTCATCCACATCAGCAAGTACCAAATCAGATTTAGGGGGCATGAAGTTCCCAGTATAGGGAGGGGGAACAGCATGATACCCTTCACCTGTTTTGTACCTATCATTCTCCTGACTATCAGACATTTGACTATCAACCACTTGACTATCAAACCCCACACTAGTCTTGAACTTATCACATACTTGACTATCTAACAGTTTGCTTAATTTCTTAGATGAATTTTCAAACTTTTCTAAGGTAAGTTTTAAATCATCTCTTTCCTTTTCAGCTTTTTCAAATTTCTTTCTAAGCTCTGTTTTTGTTTTTTTTATTTGTTTTTAGTGCATTATCTCTCATTTATATCAAGTTTTAAAATCATTATGTCTTCTTCAAAAACAACCTCATCTTTTTATACACATCTAGTCTAGCCTCTACAGATTCTAGACCTGCTTTATAAGCACCTACATTTAATTGAGACTTATTAAAATCTTTTTTCAGATTATCATAATGTTCTTTGAGAGTTTCATAAGATTTTAAACATTCTTTGGAACAAGTAGATACCTCAGAATCTGAGCTTGAAGAACTTGAAGATGTATATGCCATAAGTGCAAAGTTTGTAGGTTCTTCTTCAGCCTGATCACTCTAGTCATACCCAAGTCCATCTTAAGCCACCAAAGCTTTTGTCTCTGTTGTTTCCACTGTCACATTCCTCCTTATAGGTTCTCTGTTCCTGTTCTCCCTTGGAACCCTGCACTCCCTTGCAAAATAACCCTTTTTATGACAATTATAGCATTCCACCTTTGATTCGTTAAACCCTATGGTCTCAGAACCATTGGCATTAATCTTCCTTCTAGTCTTATTTAGGAATCTTCTGGCTCTCATGGTCAACATAACCATCTGCCACTTTAGATCCATCCCTTCCAAGTCATCAACATCAATCTGTTGTAGGTCCTCATCATTTAATTGTGGACTGTTAGATTGGTTTGCAAAGAAAGAATAGATCACAGCATCACTCATACTATCAGTATTGGCATATTTAGAACCATAAGCTTGATTGGAATTGCCAGAGTTATTGGATGACACAAAAGCCATATTTTGTAAATTTTGGTTTGAGATTTATGACCCTTTTAACTTCAGTTTCATAAATCTTCAGATTGTTGTATAGGTCATCTATGCTCAAGGTGTCTAAATCAGGTTTGTTCCTCTAGATCAAGGTATGAGTCTTCCATTTTGATGGGAGACTTCTTAAAAACTTCAGATTCATATCTTCTTGAGAAATAGTTTCACCTAGAATATCTAGCTGACTGATAAGCTTTTGAAGCCTATCATAGGTTTGATCAAGTCCTTCTGAGCTTGATCTATTGAAATTCTCATACCGTTGCTTTAGAAGTGTCTTCTGAGTTTTCTTTGACTCCTTATTACCTCCAAACCTTTTCTCTATGGCTTCCATCAGAGTCTTGGCATATTTGTAAGTATTAAACTTTAGTTGATGTTCCTTTAGAAGAACCCTCAACAGTGTACCTCTTGCCTTTAACTCATTCTTCCTTGCTAACTTCTCCTCTGCGGTTGTAGGAGGATATGTTTGCTCAACACCATTGATCGGTGGTTTTTACACTAAATATATAATATATGATAAAATATAAAATATATATAAGTCTAAAAATCAACAAGATCAATAAAACTGAGAAGTAGTATAGAATTTTCCCGGGTCGTTTATCCCCAACGAGGCTGGACTGGAGAATCGATACAGTCGAAGATTTGAGTTTGAAGGAGAAAAATGATTTGAGAGTGCAGGAAGTTAAATTAAACAATAATAAACAAAAACGTTTAAGAAAAACCTAAAAATTACGAAATTAAGCTAGAAAACGAGAGCACGAATCCCGAACAAAGGGGGAAAAACCTAAAATCTTCAAAATTAACCCTACGGAGAAATTTTCACTTCTAAACTACTCTAGGGAACAAATAACGAAGAATGAAAAAGACTAGGCTGAAAACGGAGGTCGTTTGACCCAAAAACGAGTCAAGACAAAAACCGCACCCGACCCCGTTCTTTAAAAATAAAAAAGTTATAAAAATGACCCTACGAAAAGTTTTATATTTTTCCTACAAACTATATGACTAAATAAAATTTTCTAAAAAAGAAAAATATTTTTTTGATAATTTTTGTATTTTTTATGAATTTTTTAAACTTTTAACGAAATTAAATTGTAAAAAATACTAAACGACTTTGAAAAATTCTGAAAATTTTACTAAAAATACTTTACACTATGATAAACCTACGAAAAATAAGAAACAAAAGAATTGCTTATAAATAAGCCCCCAAATAAGCTGTAAACAGCTTATGGCTTAATAGCCAAAAACACCCTTAAATACCCTGGCCCTTGGGATACTAACGTAAAAGTCCCAAGGGCGCAGCGGTATGTGATGTTTATAAAAGGGGGAATGTATCGAGGGTTGAGACCCGGGTTCGAGTCTTGCTCACCCGGGTCACCCCTTGTCTTTCCCCTTTTTTTTTGGAAAAACTTTGTGAACCAAAGTTGTTAAGCTTATGGAGCTTAACAACTTTCAAAACTACGACTTTTTCTAAAAAGCTAAGAATAAGCTGAAAATAAGCTTTTAAAAACGACAGAATGCTTAAAAGAGCTTAAGGCTAAAAAATACTAAGTCATTTGGACACTTTGTGGACATTTAAGCTAAACTAGGACAAATAAGCTAAAGGGGGCCTAAACTAACCTATATAAGCACTAAAAAGTTAAATGGTGACAACTAAATAAGCTGAAAGAGCTTATATTGACAGAAACTTAACTTAAGCTTAAGAGCAAAAAGGTTCTACTGTCAACACTAAAATAAGCAATGAAAAAGGAAAATAATCACTCAAAACTTAACACTTAAACAAAATAAGCAATTAGGAACAATAAAAAGCAATGGGGTGAGCTCAATAAGCCAAGAAGTGGCTTAAAACCCACAACAGTACTAACTTGGGGGTTAGTACTGTTGGTGTAAATATGGGCTTAAAAAGCTCAATAAGCACAAGGAAAGGGGAATAAGCTATCTAGGCAACTTTTACACTCAATAAGCAAGAAAAAGACTGAATTAAACAACTAAAAAGCATCCTAATAAGCTAAAAAGAAAATAAGCAGTCCCTACACTATGCTTAAGTGAAACAGGCAAAGGGCTATTTTGAGCTTAAAAATAAGCTATGAAAAGAGCTCTTTAAGGACAGAAACAAAGAGGGCTTATCTAAGGGCTTATGGGCTCTAAAAATAAGCCAAAATCTTGGGCTTAAATACACTAAAAAGCTAGATAGAAAGGCTTAAAGTCCACCCCCTAGCACCAGGGGAGAATAAGCTTAAAACAAGGGGCTAATTTGACAGCTTATTATAAGCTGTCAAATAAGCTCAAAATTGAAAGATAAGTTAAAACAGCTAAAGTACACTAGGAAATGGATTTGTACACAAATGTTTGGCTTCCAAAAACCATTTAAACCTGCTGAATTTTTATAATGAAAATGGGACTTTTAGCTTTTAAAACTTAAACTCAAATTTTGGCTGTTTTGACTTAACAAGTCAAAATGACTCAAGGACTTGGTCAGCTTGTTTTGAACACACTAAAACACAACTTTTTGAAACCACAACTCAAAATTACAAGAGCTTATGAATATAAGCTCTTGTAGCTTTTTTTTTAAGTCACAGTTTTGAGAGTACTCATAAAAAACTTGCAAAACAGGTTTTGACTTAAAAACTTTTAGCAAATCAAACTTAATTGAGCTTAATACCTAGGCTAAAACTTAACTTGTGACCACAACCCATACAAAAATCATTTTTGACCCGTTTTTACTCTTAACCCAAACACCCCTTTAATATTTGAAAAATGACTTTTAAACCTATAAAAGCTAAGTTAAACTGAAATTTTAAAAAGATTACTACTACTTAAGCAATTTTAAACAATAAAAAG
The DNA here is from genome assembly GCA_026074375.1 of Tanacetum coccineum. Taxonomy (NCBI): domain Eukaryota; kingdom Viridiplantae; phylum Streptophyta; class Magnoliopsida; order Asterales; family Asteraceae; genus Tanacetum; species Tanacetum coccineum. The sequence continues at coordinate 1,964 of BQNB010065261.1, read as the reverse complement.
ATAAAAAGCAGAACTAATAAGCACTTTAAAGTGAAAAATAAGCTAGGGACAGAAATAGCTAATGTAGACAGTTTTTAATAAAATTGCATAAAAATGAAATGAAATGACTAGAAGGCCTACTTTAAGCACTAATAAACATCAATAAGCACAAAAGAACAGAAATAAGCCAAAAATAAGCTAATAAGCTATTGCTACAGTAATAAGCAAAATTTTAACAGGAAATCATACCTTAAATCCTTTGCTCAAAACAGGATTATTGAAACTTAATAAGCTCTAAATCCTACCCAAAGCTTATAAACAAGCTTAAACTAAGCAAAACCCAATAAGCCTTCCAAAATAGCTTATTCATCCATACTTGCTTCAATCATACAGTAACTTTTTCTTAAAGTTTTGTATAAAAAATGTTGAACAGGTTATAACAATAGCTTATATTGAGAGCTTTTTAGATTTTTAGAAGGCAATTGTAACTTAGAACACAATTATAAAAACAACTGAATTTTCATTAAAAATTGAAGTACAAGTACAAGAAAAACTTTAAACTGAAAACTCAAACTTAAAACACTAAAAACTACTTAAAAATTACACACTGGCCTCAAGGGCTTTACAATGCTTAAATAGGAAAAACGAGCTAGGGCTTCCATCTTTTGTCTTTTTCCTCCTTTCTTCTTGTTGTGTTTCCTTGTAGACACAGAATTGGGGGTGTGCTTGTTGTGTGAGTGTAATCCAAGAACAAATCCTAGCCCTTAATTACAATCCCAAGTCATCATCACCATCGAAAAGGTTCTTGGACAATGGGGGATTGCCAAGTTGGCATTTTTGTAGCTGGGAAAGTTTAGTGGAGGAAGGGGGAAAGGTTTATCCATGGGGTAGTTATGGTTGCAGAGACTTGGCGAGGACTGCCTTGATGGGTTTTAAAAAACTTTTCCCAATTGGCAGTTTTAAACCTTCTCTATTATTTCCTTTCTTTTTCTTTCTTTAAAACAGATTGCCAATTTGGGCAATTTTTTTTTTAAGGGGGGGGGGGGGCCCCCTTACTTGTTTTTTCTTCTTTTCCTCTTTAATAAGTTTAGGATTTGGCAATTTAAGTCCCTAAACTTATTTTTCTTCACATGTTGACTTTTAGATTTGTCAGGGTTGACTTGGGTTGACTTTTTCAGGCTTTTTTGTTTGACTGGACTTTGTCTTTTCCACGCTTTTCCATTCCGTGTCCGGTTTTATCGTTTTGGCTTTGTTTTTCGTCCTTTTCTTAGTTATCCGTTCCTGCACAACACAATTAGCAAAACAAGCATATATTTGGCATTTTAAGTCCGTTTTTGGTTATTTTAGCTCATTTTTAAAGGTAAAAGGTATGTGTAATTAAGCACATACCAAAATCCCCCATACTAAGGTATTGCCGTGTCCTCACGCAATGTTATGAAGTAAACATTTACGAAAACTAAGAATCTCAATCCCCCTCGACTAATAACCTCGAAAAGTAGCTAAGTGTTCTGCAGGGGAGGAAACTAAAAGAAATCAAAAGCTTCGACAAGTCTCGTTTTTACCATTTTTTATCTATAACTATCCCTAATATTTTTGGATTTTCCTTTTTCTTTTCTCGACTTCCTGTTTGACTTCCTTTATTATATCAACATTGGGATCATAGAATGAGAAATGCCCATAGAATAATCTACGGATGTCCTGACGGATAAATTCATCGTCCCCGATTTTTCACTAGTTCCAAACCAAGCAATTAAACAAGATCATTTGTCAATATAAGTCTAAATGCTAAGCACTCATACTTATGACTTGTGAACTTTTAACTCCCAACATGAATATATGACTTAAATGTATGTACTCATTTCAACTCAACCATAGATCAATTTATTTTTATAGTCGTAATTCAAGATGAATCATGACTCAAAGCAACAACCTGTTAAGACCTTGTAACTTGATTTTAAAGAACGAGATTTTAAACTGTAGAACTT
>BQNB010065260.1:0-35005 GCA_026074375.1 Tanacetum coccineum | reverse complement strand
TGTATCTAGTGCTGTGTATTATGAAGTAGCACCCCAAGTGGTATTCCGCTGCGTTGTCATATTTTTGGGGGTGTTACAGTAACAGTCTTCATACTACCTTACCCCCTTATATGGTTGATCCGTCTTAAGATATTTCACAAGCATTTATTATACTCTTAGGGGCCTTGTAATAGTCTTCATACTACCTTACTTATGCGTTGCCTTAATGAAATATTAAATAGACGGCGGGCTCGTGTAATCCATTCATGACTTAGGAAATACTTACACAAAATCATCAAAAGTGTGACAAGGCAACATGATTAGGAGAATAAATCTGATAAGTAAAGCATGATTAAGTAAATACATTTAATTATCATAAAGTTATCACCATTAGATTAGAAATTACTTTAGTTCATAGTTAAACAAATAAACCTCTCAAACCATAGATTACTTGCTTTCTATAAAATATAAAAACATAAAAATAATCTTCTCTTAACCCCTAAAATTCTGTTGGACTGTAATCACGCCTTCCCAACCTATTTCCTTAGAGAACGATAACAACCCCCATGTCTTGGCTATACTACTACAATAATGGTTAGGTACTCTACCTAGGGAGTTGTAAAACTTATTGTTGAAGTCCTATGACGACCGCATCAAGTTTTTGGCACTGCTGCGAGGGGAATAGTTAGGTTTTAATCATAGTTTAACGTAGTTCTACTAGCCTAAATCCTTTTAAGTGAGACTTTAATTCCGTGTATTAGATTTCTTATAGTCTATCTATTCTTTGTGTTGATTGTTTCATTAACCATTCTCATCAACCTCCATGGGAGACGAGAATCCTATAAGTACTCTTGGTGATTACTCCAAACCTAGCCACGAAGGCTATAAGAATACCATCGAGCTCCCCGTAGGGAACAACATGGTAACTCTTTGATCCGACACCATCTGGTTGGTGCAAAACGGATACTCATTCCATGGACATTGGTCCCCAAAACGGTATGCTCATTCCACGGACTTCGGTCCAAGGATCCAAACCAACACCCCAAGGATTTCCTAAAACTTGTGGACCCACTTAACCTTGATGATGCAAACAGGGAAAGAACGTGCCTACATTTATTTCAATTTTCCCTTCGCGATCATGCTAGCAACTGGCTTGAACGACTTCCAGCAGGATCCATCACCACATGGGAGGATCTTACTACTCGTTTCCATTCTCAATTCTTTCCACCGGGAAGGATCGCAAAACTCCGTAATGATATCCTGATGTTCCAACAACATCATGGAGAATCTCTCTCAGAAGCATGGACTCGTTTTAAAGACTTACTCTAAAAATTCCCTCATCAAGGCATTGATCGTTGGCTTCAGATCCAAATTTTTTATGATCAGGTCTCCTTTCATCTTAAGTGCGAGATTGACCGCGCCGCCGGTGGCAAACTCTGCAATAAGAATGCCGACGAATCTTGGAAAATCATTGAGAACCTCGCCCTCTACGACCTTGAGGGCTGGAATGACACAAAAAAATTCGTCAAACCGGTCAAGGCTATTTCTACACCTCAAAGCACCTCAAAAACACATGACCAAAGACTTCTTGAGCTCGAAGACTAGATTAACTTCTTACTAAAGGGATTACGACTAACACCCAGACTGATCTCAACACACATCCCTCAAGCTTATTGATAACGCCTAAATTATACATGTTTTTGGTGGCGTTATTTATTTATATTTTATCATTTCTCTTGAACTTTCGATACTTAATAGCATGAATTGCTTGTAGGTTCACTTGAAAACATCCCGAGCTCTAAATAAACAAAGATCGAATACTTATACATTTTGGAAATCAAGATACAAGAAAAAGATAAAGTCCCAAGCTGAAAAGTGCAATTGTGCGCCACACTGACAATTGTGCGTTGCACTTCTCCGCAATGTTAAAGAATTAAAGACTTTAGTCAAGAAATTGTGTATTGAACTCCTTAAGTTACCCGGGTCCCATATTACATGTTTGTGCGCCACACTTCCTTTTCTGGTTCATCGAAGAATTAATTGAAGTCTAAAAATACTATCCTGCATGAAACTCATCTAAGTATGCCATGCATCATAATACGTTTGCTTTGCGCCTCACATTTGATTCAATAATCATTTAATTCCTTCGCATTTAATCACCAAGTTCACCGCACAATTTACAACTTGTGCGCTTTACTTACTACTCTCTAGAACATTCAGCCTTTAAAATAGAGAGCTCCAAGTATGACATTATCACATTTCATATTCTCAACTCTATTACATTTAACAATCTTCAATATAATCCACACTACATTCCATTTCACCTTTATGATATCACTTAAAACCCTTCTCAATCAGTTTCTTAAGCATAAACACCACACCTTTTGAAAGATAATCAATATCAATTAAATACCAAGAACGAAGAAGAACATCATCCTAGTTTATTACAATAATGAAGTTTCTTGTTGAATCAAGTTATGTTATGAACTCCTTAGCCATGAGAGGCTAATTCTCTCATGACTACTCGATGAAGTTATGATAAATGAATAAGTCTTGTTGGTCATGACGTGTATCTTAATCTCAAGTTATGTTGCACCCTATTACTATATTATCTTGTCGGTTTTGTTTATCAAATTTAGATTATAATAATCATAACATTAGGTTGGAAAGACCTGTTATGATCTATGTGGTTTAAAAATTTGTCTATGATCTTTATCGTCTGTGTCGAGAAATCCACTTTCGTAAACCGATAAACAAAATATGTTTTGATATAATAAGTTATCTGTATCATTTGTGTCTGGCACCATCTGATATATGCAAACTAAATTTAAGTCTTAAGATAAATTAAGTCTTATTTTGTTAAACATTTTCTGACGAGAAATCTTTTTTATAAAGTTAAGATTTGTGACTGGTGCTTAATCATTATCACTTAATTATAATTATTTTTCAAACTATCTCGAGTAGTCATCTTTATTATACTGGTAAAGACACAGCAAAAGTTTTTTCATACATTTTTAAGTTTATTTTCTTTCTGATTTATTCGCAATACTAATCAAATCCCTCGAGGACAACATGCTCGTTTCTACCTAAAAAGATTATATATTATATACGTGGGTTCTACTTTTACCTGTGTGTCGTTTCCATAGTAATAAAATTACGAATTTTCTCAGTCATTATAATTTTAAAGCTTTTAAAACATATCAAGTTTTTGCGTCGCTGCCGGTGATTTTTTAAGCTATTCTGTAGTCAACCCTGGAAAATTACTTTTAAATCCCCCTATTTTTAATATTCGCACGACAAGTTTCTGGCAAATGGAATCCCAAACAATTTCTCCTTTGGATGCATACATGTGCTTCCAATTCTGAACTATGTTGAACCGTTACCCGAATCTGAACGTACTCTGAATCGAGACCTTCATCGACGAAACAGAAGAGTTCCTTCGATCAAAGAAACAATCCACCTCAACACCCGAGAATTGTCTATCCGCCAATTCTCAACATCAATTATTTCCGTCACTTTCTTGATATTCTTTGTAATTACTATCCAATGGATGATGAACCCATGTGGGATGCCGACTGTGTTGTCGCTCCGACTCCCGGTTCTGCGATCACTATTCCTGAAACCGCAAACGAATTTTCCATTAAAGGTAACCACTTGACCCTCGTCAAAGGAAACCAATTTGATGGTAGAACCAAAACCGATCCTCATAAACACATTTATGAATTCCATCAGATCTGCGATATGTTTTAATAACAGAGATATCGTGAATGAAGTTGTCCCGCCTAATGATGTTTCCTCGAAGATTCACATCACTGGGAGAAGGCAATAATAACATAGCTGGACGAACTCAATAAGGGAACTACCATAACTTGGGTATGAACGTCAAATGCGTGTTCATTTGACGATTCTTTCCCCCAGCTCTTTTGACCCTCTCATCAGAGTTATTCCTTGCTTTTTTTTCTACTCAACCATGATAATGAAATCTCACCGTTGCTTGCTTCGTATGAAGGAAATGGTCAGGTAAATTGCCCTCATGGTCATAATTTTGTCCAAAGGCAAATATTATACTAAATCTTTTATCTTGGTCTAAATATTAAATAACCAGAAGGTTTCTAATATGCCGTAGCTGGTGGTATTGTCCGTTTTAAGAAACCCAAATCAAGCTTATCAGCTTCTCGAAGGACAATGTCTTACTTATGCTCGACTAGGCCTAAAGATCAAAAAAACTAAATCATCTCTAAGGAAAAACGTTGCTTTCGCCAGCCTTTCATGAATGGTTTGTGTTATTCTGACACTGATAGAATTTTGCCTGAATGGATGCATGTCCATATAAATGGAAATGCTCAGTACAAGAACTCTTAATCTCGTACAAAAACTACCTACACCCAGATCTCTGACGATGATGACATACCTATGTCTCATGAAGAAGAGGCTAAATTCATGTAGACTTTCCGTAAGACTCGTTTTACTATGATTACCATGAATGAGACTCGAATTGAGGATAATTGGCGTTCAAGCAGATGGAATGATTACAACCGAGATAACTACTGATCTAACACCGATGATAAATCATATGATCTTCGAAGATAATTCAATGATTTCATGAAATCTCAGCAATCAACCAACGCTTTTGTCAAAGAAACATTCATGGACCTCAAAACTCAACTCGAAATAGTAGCAAAAAATCATCAAGCTTCAATCCAAAACCTTGAAACTAAAGTTTTAACTGACTCGCTGTAACAGCAATCTGGTCAACCTCTGGTCTCTTCCGAGGCTACACTCAACCAAATCCATGAGTTCATCGGTAACAAACTCTAAAGCCTATCAACCACCGCCAGTCTCGTAATGAGCATGTGAATGCCGTATTCACAAGAAGGGGTAAATCTTATGATCCACCAGATAACCTAAAATATCAAGAAAACAATTATGAAACCCATATCAACTTCGATAGCGATGATGAAGACGATGAACCAACACCACAACCAAAAACTCAGACTCTTCTCAAAAACCAGTCAAGAACGCCATTACCAAAAACCATACAACACCAAAGATCCATATCCTCAATGCTTTGAAATGAAAAATGGCAGGCCCAATACGGGAAAATTCTTTGATATGATTCTGAAGAAGTCAGAGATCACGCTTCAAAAATCGTGCCTATTGTTAAAGTTTTAGCCGAAATGCCTAACTTATGGAAAATTTTCTCAAAGAACTCATAATAAGCAAACAAAAATAAAATTTTAAAAAATTGTGCCGTTTCTTAAGCCGATGAAAGTTTCGCCATTTCTTCAAAAACTAAGTTCACTCAAACGTTGGAGTCCCAGCGACAGTCTCATTATTAATGCAACTTTATTTAAAACTTTCTATGTAATGATTTAAGGACCTTTGGTGCTAGCATTAACTTATGCCATATTCTTATATATGTGATAAATTATCTCTTTAAGTAACTCTTTTAAACCTACTAAATTATAACGTAAGATTAGCCAAACGATCATTCTAATACCCCTGTTGGAAATAGCTTAAAATATGCTGTTGAGAAGTTGGTAAATTCAACTTTCCCTGCCTGATTTCGTTATTCTCGAAAATGGAGGAACGCAACAAAGTTCCTCTCATCCTTGGGACGAACCCTTTCTTCACACTTACTGATGACATTTATTCGAGTTTTAAACAAATTACAACTCATATGTGCGAAGTTGGTAATCAGAACGAATGGTCTTTAATATCGACTCTGCCATTAAACACTCTTATTTAAACGATGATACATGTTTCAGTATCGATGTTATCGATGAAATTTTAGAAGAAGATTTTGATGCTCTTCTGACTGAAGGGAAGAAAATCCTTTAATTCAATCGACATGAACTTTCTTGAAGGAAAAATCTTTTCCGAATTCGATAAATTATAGCAATGACTGCCGATTGAAAATTATGATCTTTCTGAATCGACTCAATAACCAATATTTTTTTTTTCATTTCGAGAATAAATTCACCTTCAACATCATTATTTATAAAATCAAAAATAGTCTCGAAGAACCTCCTTTGAATCTCAAACTCAAACCTCTTTCTGATAACTTAGAATATGTATTTTTGGAAGAACCCTATTTTCTTCCTGTGATTATATCATCTCAACTTTCTGCTCAAAACAAAAGCAAACTTGTATCTGTCCTTAAAAAACATAAGGAAGCATTTGCCTAGAAAACAACAGATATTCCTGGTATCTGCCCCATCTATTCTGTACAAACAAGATACAACTTCTTGGTGACATAAATCAAAAAAATAGTATCTAAAAACAAAGAGGTTAAATCCAATATGCAAGAAGTTTATTAAGGAATGAAATTGTGGAAACTCTTAGATCCGACATTATTTTTCCATTTGCCGATAGTCTTGGTTAGTCTTATTCACTGTTGTACCCAAAGAAAGAAAGGTCATAATAGTTTGTAACAAACGAAAATGATGAACTTGTTCCGACCAAGAACCGTTACAGGTTGGCGAGTATGCATATCGATTATCACGTAAATACTCTAATGAAAGCAAACCGCAAAAGATCATTTTCCTTTGCCATTTAAGGATCAAATGTTAGAAAGACTTGCAGGAAATAAATATTTCTGTTTCCTCGATGGTTTTTTTGGATATTTTCAAATTCCTATCGATCCTAATGATCAAGAAAAAATAATATTTGCATGTCCCTTTGGTACATACGCTTGTAGGCGAATGCCTTTCAGATTATATAATGCTCCAACTACATTTCAAAGAGTGCATAGTTTTAGCAAGTTTTTCATTGACGATGATATAAGAATCCCGCGAGAGTATTCATGATACGTTTCTTTGTCTTTGGAAATTCTTTCGACAAATGCCTAAATAACCTCGATAAAATGCTCTAGCGTTGTAAAGATGCTCATCTTGTCCTTAATTGGGAAAAATGTCACTTCATGGTTAAGGAATGAATTATGCTTGGACACAAGGTGTCCGACGCAGGACTTGAAGTCGACAAAGCAAAAATTGACGTTCTATCTTATTAGAAGCTTTTTAGGACACGCCGGTTTTTACCAAAGATTTATAAAAGATTTCTCAAAAATTGCTAAAGCCGACCTATAACTAAGCTGCTTGAAAAAGATTCCATTCGAATTCAACGATGAATGTCAAAAAGCATTCGAATTATTAAAAGAAAACTCACATGTGCTCCTGTGATCGTAAGCCCAAACTGGAATCTTCCGTTTGAACTTATGTGTGATGAAAGTGATTTTGCAGTCAGAGCTGTCTTAGGTCAAAAAGATGGTAAAAACTTTCATCTAATGTACTTCGCAAGCAAAACTCTTAACCCGGCTCAACAAATATACACCTTCAAGAAGAAAGGCTTATGGGCTGTAGTTTTTGCATTCGACAAATTTAGATCCTATCTTATACTATCAAAAACTATTGTTCACACTGATCACTTGTCTTTTAAACATTTGTTTAAGAAAAAAGACGCAAAACCCCGTCTTATTCGATGGATCCTACTCCTATAAGAACTCGATATAGAAATCAAAGATAAAAAGGTACATAAAATGTTGTTGTCGATCACTTATCTCGGATTGACAATAACGAGTCAAGTGATGACAGTGAGGTTGGCGACAACTTTCCTGAGAGAGAAAACCCTTATGGAAATTAACCCAGAATTTTGAACCTTAGTTCAGCAGACTTTGCAACTATTGGTGGGTGTATGATACATAAAGGAATGGACGTAACAAAATAAGAACAAATACTTTAACCTTAACGCTACTTTTTGGAGAATAACCCTATTTTCAAAGTTTTTATATTCTTACGGTATGATCAGGCGTTGTGTATCTGGACCAGAAACCCGAACCATTTTAGATCAATGTCACTACGGACCAACCGGTGGACATTATGGACCAAACGTAACCGCTAAAAAGGTCCTAGGTTCAGGATTTTACTGGCCAACAATCATAAAAGAAGCTCATACTCTAGTATGACTTTGCGAAGCATGCTAAGAAATAGGAAATATATCAAAACGTGATAAGATGCCCTTAAACAACATTCAAGTGTGTGAAATTTTTGATATTTGGGGTATTGACTTTATGGGACCATTTCCAAAATCACATAAGTTTGAATACATTCTTGTTGCTGCCGACTACGTATCTAAATGGACTGAAGCTAAATCTTTACCAACCAATGATGCCCGAGTTGTTGTTACTTTTCTAAAGAAACTATTCTGCCGATTTGGAATGCCCAAAGCTCTAATAAGCGACGATGGTACTCACTTCTGTAACAAGATAATGGAAAATATTATGAAGAGATATGGAGCTAATCACCATTTCTCTACATCATACCACCCTCAAACAAGTGGTCAAGTTGAAAACACTAACAGAGCTCTCAAAATAATTCTTGAAAAGACTGTTAAAGATAATCCTGCTATTTGGTTAAGAAAACTTGATGATGCTCTATGGGCTTTTCGAACTGCTTATAAAACACCAACCGGTACAACACCATACAAACTCATATATGGAAGATCTGTCACCGTGCATTTGAACGTGAACACAGGGCATACTGGGAACTTAGAATTTGTAATCAAAGACTCATCGATGCTGGTGAAAATGAATGTTTTAGTTACACGAATTACAAGAACTTAGACATCAAGCCTATGAAAACTCTCGACTATATAAGGCAAGAACAAAAGTCTGGCACGATAGAAAACTAAGAATGAGAAAAGAATTCAAACATGGAAACAAGGTTCTACTTTTTCACTTAAAGTATAAATTTAAACAACCAAAACTCAGATCTCGCTGGCTAGGACCATACGTAGTAAAACATCAATATCCATCTGGATATGTTGAACTATATGGAAAAGATGGAAAAACATGTATTGTTAATGGCCATCGACTCAAACTATATGATGAAGAAGAAGATTATAATGACCAAAGGGAAGTAGTCACTCCTTTTTTTCCTAAAGAATGAACTCCAGATTCAGGAGTCTAGCTAACGAATCTCTTAAAAACTTAAGCGCTTCTCAGGAGGTAACCCGTGCTCTACTTAAGTGTAGAGGAGTCCCTTCTCCATACAATTCCATTCGTATCCTTTATTTATTTTTCTAAAAAAACCCAAAAATATTTTATTTTTGTGTGTTTTTGTGTGTTTACTTCTATGCAGGTAATATAACTTAAAGATTGGAAAATTATGAAGTATGCTCAAGGATAACTCTCTCACAACTATATATCTCTATGCCTCGAGAAGTACCATTTTCCCTTAATATTCCTTATTTTATCTGTATGATCAGTTATCATATTGAGGGCAATGTTCAACTTAAGTATGGAGGAGAGCCAAATAGGAAAAATTAATCATATCCCTCTATGTTTGCCCTACCAAAATTTTTTAAACTGATTTTATTACGAAATCTAAAATTAATATATATGCTTTCAAAATAAAAAATGCTTCTTAGTAAGGCAAATCCACCCGGATTGACATTCACAAACTTGCACAAACCCATGGTCCCACTATAAATTATGAGAATATAAGCCTTAAAATTATTCGAGAGTTCCCACCTTTGGTACCTAAGATAATGGATTGCTATAGCCCTGTTTCTAGTTAAGTTGAATGCAATTGAAAGTGTCCTCATCGTCGTTTTCGGCTGTGTATTTGTAATTTATCGTCTTTTTTGGAAAACAATGGTATTGATTGGATAATTAATTTTGAGTGAGCAGTAAATTTGAAGCTCTAAAACTTGTACTTGATCATCATTTACTAGATCGAAGCCTGATTAATCATATGTTATTAATTCTGCAAATTCTTGTTCTTGCAAGCACTCCTTTTAGTGCTAAGTTACTGAAATACCTAGTGAAGTAGTTAAAGTTTGAAAGAAGACAGTTCTGTGTACAAGCCTTAGTTATTCATAAAGAGAAAAAAAGAGAAAATAAATATATATAGTAGTTCAAAGTAATAAAAGCTTAAGTTCCGACACATGAAGATTTGTATATGCTATTATCCCTTATCAGTATCAAGTTCCGCCCTTCGGTCATGTTTATGTGTCAAGTACAAGCATATGGTAGCTGTCTAGATTATGTCTGTGCAAATGAGTGTCTTCACAGAAATATATAAACCCTATCTGAGTGACTCGAGTGAATTTCAATCATAACACATTTCCCCAGTGATGGTGACTTTGTCATATGTTTATGCCTGAAAAGTTAATATGCAAACTCTTGTAAAAATCTAAATTTTCTCCACGTCACGATAAATGATCTTATTTTCTCGCTTTGATTGCTTGAGGGTAAGCAATAGCTAAGTGTAGAGGGATTTGATAACGCCTAAATTATACATGTTTTTGGTGGCATTATTTATTCATATTTTATCATTTCTCGTGAACTTTCGATACTTAATAGCATGAATTACTTGTAGGTTCACTTGAAGACATCCCGAGCTTTAAATAAATAAAGATCGAATACTTATACACTTTGGAAATCAAGATGCAAGAAAAAGATAAAGTCCCAAGCTAAAAAGTGCAATTGTGCGCCGCACTTACCAATTGTGCGCCGCACTTCTCCTCAAAGTCAAATATTAAAGACTTAGTCAAAATTGTGTATTAACTCCTTAAGTACGCCGCACTTACAAGATTGTACGCCGCACTTCCTATCTGGTTACGAAGAATAAATGAAGTCATAAATACTATTGCATTAACTCCCTAAGTACGCCGCACAAATACTTTTGTGCGCTGCACTTCTTCAATAAACATTAAATTACCTTCGCATTTAATCACAAAGTACGCCGCACAATTTATCGTGTTCGCCGCACTTCTACCCTGGAATCAACCTATAAATAGAGCCAAATTCTCACACATTTCATATCAACTCATTCATATAACAATCTCATCTCACACATAATCCTTCCACTCCTATGATATCTAAACCCCTTTCCCCCAACTCTTTCTCCACCGCGGCCTAAACACCATACCACTTGACCTTGATGATGAAAATAGTGAAAGAACGCGATTGCGTTTATTTCAATTTTCCCTTCGTGATCAAGCTAGCAATTAGCTTGAACATCTTTAAGCAGGATCCATCACAACATGGGAGGATCTTACTAATCATTTCCATGCTCAATTGTTTCTACAGGGAAGGACTACAAAACTCCGCAATGATATCCTGATGTTCCAACAACATCATGAAGAATCTCTATATGAAGCATGCACTCGTTTTAAGGACTTACTACAAAAATTCCCTCATCATGGCATCGACCTTTGGCTCTAAGTCCAATTTTTTTATGACCATGTCAATTCCGTCGCAAGACGAACCATTGATCAATTTGCCGGTGGTTAGTTTCGTGACCGAAACGTCAAAGAATCATGGGCATTATTAGAGGAACTCGCCCTCTATGAAAACAAAAGTTGGAATGACCCAAGGGATTTCGCTAAGTCGGTCAAGGCAATCAATTTTCCTCAAGATTTCCCGAGTACATCCGATCTTTGCCTCATCAAGCCTGAAAATCAAGTCCTATCTTGCTCCGATGCAATCTACTCAAGTGAACAAAGTCACTACCTCATGTGAGATCTGCAGTGGTCCCCACGACACTCAGTATTGCATGGAAGATCTCGAACAAGCCTTTTTAGAATACGCATCCTCGCGTACTGATGAAGCAGGAGGTAAATGGTACACTTTTAAGCCCGAGCAAAATAATTTTGGTGACACTTACAATCCATCATGGAAAAGTCACCCACACCTTAGGTGGAGAGAACCCAAAAATTCCCAAAATAGTTTTTCAAACTCACCTAACCGGTTTAAACCTAACGGCTCAATCTCAAACTCTCCCTTCAACAATCTTCCTCAAAGCTTTAACAATCAATCAAATCTAGAAGGATTGGTATCCAACTTCATGGTATCTGAAGACGCTAGACTGTCTAAGTTTGAATCCGATTTCAAACAACAACAAAGCGAGATGACAAAAAAAATCGACGCAGTACTGAAGGCCATCACCGATCGATATGCAGGATCACTACCTAGCGATACGGTCAAGAACACGAAACTGAGTACTTTTTCTGTTTTGTCTACTCGTTCTTATCTAACTGAAGACCCATAATCCTCAACCCCTATCCATGGTTGAATCAACGCCGTCACAATCCATCCCAAAGCAACAAAGTAACTCCCATAATGACATAACAGAAGAGAGTGAGGAAGAAGAGAAGGACAATCTAGAAAATATCCATGTCAACACTTCCACACCACCCGATCCATCTATTTCATTCATCACCAAAAATTTCCTCAAATTTACATCATTCTTCAAATCACTCAGGTTGGTTCCCCAATCATCTAACACCGAACTAGTTTGCACCAAAGGGGATGACGATGATGTAATGCTTATTCAGAAAGTCCAGAAGAATGATGATTCCCAAAAGGAGGAACCTGAAGCAGGAGAAAAAGAAGTGGAATATTTTGACATGTTATCAAATAGGAGTTAACTAGCATATCATAAGTACCTTGTGTGTGGTCCAATCCCTTCTATATTTCTAAGAAACCCCATAATCGCAGAAGGATACTTGTAAAACCTTAAGATACCATGCAACATTAGACATGCGCGTGTGGAGAAAGCCTACATTTACCTTAACTCCCCTAGATATATCATGACCCGGATGATGTATAATTGGATCATGAGAAGAAAACTTGAACTTAGGGAGAATTCAAATAGAGGAGTTAGCAATTTCATAGGAAGAATTAAAGGAATGCATATTTTCATAGCAAACTTCACATATGTCATAGACTTCATGATTGTCGAGGATATTAGTTCAATCATAGACCCTAGGATGTCACAAGTAGTGCTAGGGAGGCCTTTCGTTAAAATATCCAACATGACTCACGACCCACGCGAAGGTGTAGTAAGCTTCATTAACGGGACCAAAGAAGTTGCTTACAAGAAGCCTCATAAGATTGAGCAATACAACTCGCTATCGAACTTGGAAAAAGAGCACACAAAATCGGTCTACCTTGAAAACGAGGAGGACAAGAGAAGAGGAGTGGAATACGTAATGAGCAAAATATTAGGATTTTACAAAAAATGCTTAGAGCTTGGACCCGAGTATACGACTGTAATGGGTTATGAAGGAAAAGTCACGTAAGGATGTGTGACTTCGAGTCTAGATACAAGACTCGTAAATAAAGAAAAGCGCTTTTTGGGAGGCAACCCAATATTTACTTATCTCGCATATTAGGAGTGTATTGTGTTTTAATTCTTCATTGTTTGTTTTATTATATTTGAATTATTTTGTAATCATTCTTTGTTTGTTTATAACTTCATCTTATTTGCAATCAAAAGTATTTTGCAACAAAATAAGTGTAGGGAAAATATTTGATTTTTAGAACCCAACTCAAACATTTAAAATAAATTGTTTAGATTAATTCGCGTTAGTTTCGAGTCATATGATTGTAATGATAAATTCTAGGTTTTTATGTAGTATTTTCTTCATATTTGACTAATAAAATTGCGTGCAAGAAATTTCTTGTTAAAAACAAAGAAGAATTTTTCACAGTGCCTGGAGATGGCGTCAGGATAAAACCCGACGGCGTAGCGTCTCCAGCAATGTGAAAATTCGAAAATCTTTATGTATTTCTAAAAAATAAAATGTGCAATATTTAAGATTTCTAATTCTTTTGTAAACCTACATAAATCTATAATTATATCATTACTCTCATCCTATCTTTACTGCTTTTATAGAGTCGAAACCCTAAACTCTTATTGTATTTATATTTATCCCATGGATTTTACGCTTGGTGTAGTTGTCATTGTCTTTGATTTACAGGTTATATTTCAGAAGAAGAAGCTTAGAGGATCTTATGATGTTTTCATTAGATGACTCTTGGAGGATGATTTAACGAGTTATCACATGTTTCTTCTCCATTATTAAGCAAACCTGGAGAGTACTAGATTCTTTTACTTTTATCTTTTCCCTTTATTCGTTTTTACGGATACTTCTATAGAATATTGGGGATAATGATCAACTTAAGTGTAGGGGGAAAATAAGCCATAGAAACTATTTCTTTATTTTTCATTTGCTTGTTCCTTAAAATAATGGGTAATATATCAAAACATGGCATAAAAAGGTAATTTTGACCCAAATTTAAAATTTTTTATGGCACATACCAACAAAAACCAAGTATTAATAGCGTCACATCGATAGGAATGCGTATGACTAGCACAAATAAACCCTCAAAATTCCACCCTAAAAATGTGAGGATCATATTTAGATCTTTAGAAATTACAGTATCCATTATTGATACCCAAGATAATTTGTACCTTTAGCTTTCTCGAGTTAAGGTTCAAATGCAGTCATATGTGTCTATTCCATCATTACGGATGTGTACGTATGGTCTTTGTCACCTTTTCTGGAGCATTGGTATCGGTATTAAGTTATATGAGTGTACCGGTAGTATATTAAATTCTAGAACTTGTTTTTTGTGATACATCTTGAGACCGCATAGTAAGTATTAGGATTTGCTAGATAAGTGGCACTAGGGTGAACCCATATTTTAAACCTATAATTATTATTATGGTCACATCGACTATATAACTATCCCATACCCTTGCCATGCACTCATTTTTAGTGTAGGATACCCCTAGTACAACCCTCCAAGCCTATTCTTTTTCATGGTTCTCCTAATATTCTAGTTAAGCCAGACTATTAATGAAGAGCATTGTCAACCCTTAAACCAATTGTTACACCCAAATAGCCTTAGCTTACCTTATATGTACTGACTTTTAGTACATTATTGTGTTAACCCAAGTTAATTATTCAGTACATGGTTGATAAGTCCTTATCCTTGTAAATATAGTTTTGGGATAATTTGAATTCATGGTAGTACTCATCTTATGAAGAATTGAAGAAGAAGTAATTTGTTACCCCTAATAGAGCTCAATAAGCTCCATGTGATTTTGATCCATCTCAAATCGGGTCATTAGTCAGATTGTAAATAATCGAGTATGTAAAAGTTCAAGTGTAGCGGCATATCTATAAACCCCCATGATGTATTATCTGTTTAAGCAATGGCAAGGCAAAAGTGTACGCAAAAAATGTATATAAAAAACAGTGAAAGAGTGTACGGGCTGCCGTTTGCTTATGTTTATGTTTATGTTTATCTTTATATTAGAGTCAAGAAAAGAAAAAGAAAGAGATTGATGTAGAGTTATGTAGAATTTGTATATCTTTATCCGAGTCATGGCTTAACAACCAAATCAGTGTGTATTATTATAATAATTAGCTAACCCTTTTACTCTAAATTCACCTAAAAGTCATCTCCAAATGTATCCCATCCGTTTTTGTTTTCATTAATGTTATCTTACACCTACACCTCACAACCCTTTAAAAGACCTCTTGGATAGTAATGAATAATTCTTATGCCTAGTGGTGAAGGTTTGATCCTTTACCAAGTCTATGGAAATTTATATGCTATGACAATTAATGAGTGTTGATTTTCTGTTTACCTATTATGTTATAATTTATTATACAACCGAGAGAAAGAGAGAATACCAAACACTTATGTTAGGTGCGAGTATATACTTTCTGTGCTTTTAATTACGAGGTCTAGTAGGTTGTGTTGTAAAATACTTTTAATGAGTAGGTTATTGTCAAGATAGAAAATGCCATTTGCTTGAGGACATGCAAATCGCAAGTGTAGGGGTATTTGATGAGGTGTTATTTTATACACTATTTCAGGGTCATTTAACCCCCTAAATTATGCAATATGCTCAGATTATATGCTTAATCATTTTTTTAGGTTTTTAGCACTTGGATTGCATTTGAAGGAAATACATGTGACTTAGGCTCATTTAGAGAAGAAACAGACAAGTTACAGACCTACACCAATATCTTGACGAAGTATTGTTCACAGAGCATGGAGACGGTGCCATAGGCATAAAGCGATGCCGTCATGATCTATCTAGTAACGGCGTTAGAGATCTAGTGACGGCGTCAGGATGTGGCCGAATTAAAGAGGATCTAGAATCATCCACGTAGCGATGGCATCAGGACTTCAACATGACGCCGTGGCGATGTCTCTATATATACAAAATTGATTTCAGGGTTTTAAGTGTGTAACTTTAGTGTAACTTTGTACTTTTGGGAGACGAACCCTAGTCTTTGTAGCAGCTTTAAAGGTCGTTTTTAAGACCTCAACCCCTATTGTAACTACCTTCTATCCATGTTTTAATCAAGTAAGAGTGTTATTCATTAATCAATCAATATGTGAATGCGTTGTGTGATTAATTTATGTTCTTGCTTTATTCTTAGCATGCTAGGCTAAACCCCCTTTGTATTTGCTTATGATTGCATGAAAGTCGGATTGTAGATCCTATTACTGTTTCTTCTTTTTGATGAATGTGCGAATTAGGCTTTAGAAAACCAGCTTTTGTCTGTATCGCTGTAGATATGTCTAGGGAAACATGAGTGCGTAGAAAGTATACCATCGGGTAACAATATTCATACTACCTTACCAACTTATATGGTTGATCCCCTTAAGATATTTCACACGCATTTAATATAAGAGGTAATTTGCACACTCCTCAAATTGATTGGCACATTTAAAAGTGTTATATGTTGACATCTATACCCTTGTAGTGGTGAGCATGAGTAAAGGTGATCTAGGGGTATAAATGTCAACACACAATACTTTTAACTATACCAAATCAATTTACGAGGAGTTATGCAAATCATTTCCCATTTTTATTATTATCTTCAAGGGCCTTGTATTAGTCTTCATAATCACACTTTGTGTCATTGGCGCTTAACAGAATATTAGATAGATGGCGGTTTTGTGTAATCCGTTCATGACTTAGGAAATACTTACACAAATCATCACAAGTGTGACAAGACAACAGGATTAGGAGAAACAATCTGATAAGTAATGCATGATTAAGTAAATACATTTAATTATCATAAACTTATCACCAGTAGATTAGATATTAGTTTAGTTCATAGTTAAACAAACCAACCTCTCAAACCATAGATTTACTTACTTTCTATAAAATATTAAAACACAAAAATAATCTTCTCTCGACCTCTAGAGTTCTATTGGACCGTGATCAAGCCTTCCCAACCTATTCCCCTAGAGAACGATAACAAGCCCCGAGTCTTGCCTATACTAATACTACAACGGTTAGGTACTCTGCCTAGGGAGTTGTAAAACTTCTTGTTGAAGTCCTATAACGACCACATCACCAAGATACAAAACCTTTTACAACATTTATACAAATTCTCTTACTACACATATACATTATTTCATTTTCATATTGCGTTTCTCTAAAATAAAACTTCATTAATAGGTCGTGGTCGGGTACCGTTGCATGTCATTCTGTGATCATCTATTTTCAGCTACTTTTATTTCTATTTGAGGTGAGTTCTTGTAGCCCTATTTTCAAACTATTTTCCTTGGGGGAAATGATACTCAAATATATTTCAAACTTTTTTACTTATGTGCTAAAACTAATTCTAAGTTTTTGTACAATGCAATGTGCCTATAATTACGTATGTGAATGTTGTTGTATATGTCATGCATGCTATTGGGTAAATAACTAAGAACTATTAAGCTGACGTATGTAGCTCCAACTAGTAGGCAATAGGTTCGGAGGACTATAAGCGCTTGGACCAATATTGAATGGTCGGTATGACTTGATTGCTATGACATTCTATGATTGCTATTGGATTGCTATGTATACAGCTTACACTCTGATGTTATATTGCACAATTGTCCTACTTAAATTCTGGTACAACAACTAGTTTATACTCTAAACCTACAAGTTCACCAACTTTATGTTGACCTTTTCGAGTATCATTTTCAGGTGATCAATGTTTTCAAATAGATGAGCATTTTTCTGTCATTAAAAATTGTATTCTTGTGAAATCATGTAAATTAAATTCTGGTAATTATGTATTGTGTAATCTACTATCTTATGCGATGTCTCTGAAATATCGCACCTCATGGTTTCGCTCTTAGCGCGGTGTGACACATTTAAATGTGTGTTTTTATTTGCATAAGTGTTAAGTGATTTAACTTGTAAAAAGTAGTATAATTCGAAACTAATTTGATATTTGATGAAGTTGAGTGTGACATTAAGCTAATAAGGGTTATGTTATCTATGCCTCTTACGAGATGATTCAATATATATGTTACGTGCTAAAATATATAATTTTGAATGAGAGTCGGGTCGCAAGTTAATAGTTATACGTCATACACACAAATACATATAAACAACTCACACACATAAAAGCATACATAAGTATGAAGAAAACTTAAAATGAGAAGGATGAGAAATGATTATAACCACCCATTTGAGATGCTTCGACTTGAATTAGATGCATCTCTATCCATTTAGATGCATCTCAATTAGTTTTAAAAGTGATTTTGAAGTGATAAAATGACGCAAAGTAGTACTAGCAACAAATTTGACCTCACATGAGACAAAAATTACATAGGATTTGCCTAACATGATTAAATGCATCTTATATATGTACGTGCATCTAATTTTCAATCCAACACACTATATTAATTTTGATAAGTATTCTTCATATTAAAATGAGACTCTTATTCATCTTGTATTTACCCACGATTGCTACTAAAACATTACTAATTTGTTTTATTACTTTAGTTCATGCTCGTTTATATAACACCTAATTTTTCACCGCTTTTGTTCATTTATATAACATCTTCATCCTGCTCTCAATCCATACGCAATACCAATTCGTTTTCTGATCCAAATTTGTAAACTGGGAATGTGATGATGTTATTTCCATCTTGGATGATGCTGATGATGACATGCTAACGTTGATTTTTTTGAGAACTTCATAATCAACTTTTGAAGTTGAATGGAAAAGGGTTTAGATTCTAACTGATGAAAGTAAAAGTGATGAAGATAAAAACTGAAACTTATTGGAACTTATGTTTAAAAAAACGTATGAAATAATCATGCAACTATAAAAGCTTGTCGCTATAAAATCTCATTGTTATGCACGAGTACTCATCTAGTAAAACTATAAATCACCCAACGATGTATTTCTATAAGATGATTATAGCACATCTGAGGCGATATATAGTGTTCTTAATTTTGATGTCTAATGTATATAATTTATCGAAAATATGCGCTATTATGAGGTAAGGTATATGAAATGACTTGACACTTGATAGTATAGGTTTAGTTAACAAATTTATAGTAAGCTTATGAAAGCATATGCATAGAACTCATAAGAAACGTTACATACTACTAAAACGATAACAATTGATGTTTAACAATGTCAAAAAAAGTTTAAATTAGATTAAAATTATCTCAATTGCTTGATCCTTAAGGTGTCTAATCTTACTCGATATATCATCATAACTTTAAATAAATGTTATTATACCAGGTTTTTCCTAATTCATGTAATTATAATTTTTTAGTTTCATTTTATTTTATGTAGCCTTGTGTGTGACAGAAGCAGTTGAAGAAAGACAAAAAACCTAAAAAAGATGCACTATATCAAACACATGGTTTGGGAATATATTTATGAAATTAATTAATGGCTAAGGGGGTGTTTACTTTTTTTTCTTTCTTATATGTGTTTGAAATCGTCAAAATCATCTCCTTGTAGCATTTTAAATAAAACAACTCTATACATGGTTTAATATGGCTTAAACTCAGTTTGGATATTATTGTTGCAACAAAAAATCTCATTTTTGTTTTAAAATTAAAAAAATATAGAGTAAATTGCAAAATTCATCCTTGTGGTTTGACGAAATAGCATGTTTGGTCCGCGTGGTATCGAAATTGCATAAAACGTCCTTATAGGAAACCTTGGGTTCCACTTTTAGTCCTTTGTCGAACTAAAATTACCAAAATACCCTTATCTACATTTTAGAAACAAAGGAGTATTTTAGTCATTTCAGTTCGACAAGGGACTAAAAGTGGAGCCTAAGGTTTCCAACACGGACGATTTTTGCAATTCTCTCAAAAATATAAAAGTTTAATCATCTTTTTTTTTCATTGCTAACTAGAAATACTTAGAAGAAAATAATAATTAAAGCTTGAAAATATCATACGAAACAAGAGAACTTAAAATAAAGGAGGAACATGACTAGTAAACTTATCCCACATCGCTTGAAGATGAAAACTCTTAAGAGAAAAAGCTCAATATAAGCAAAGCCCCCACCCTATTTTGAAACTTAGCTAAGCATTAGATGTTATTAAACATTGATATTGTGTTCTTAAGCAATATTTTGAGCTTATAAGTTGTATTATCTTTAGATTAAGATAATAAGTATTAGAACAATATTTATAATTGTAAATGAGTTTTCCAGTTCGAGCTTGAGTTAATAAAGGAGCCTATCAAGCTCGATTATTTATACGAGCATCTTAAGACCGAAAGTCAATTTTCTTTAAGAGTACAAAAATAAATCTTAAATGAGCTTCAAGCTCGAGCTCGAACAACTAAAAAATATCCAAGCTCAAGCTCGAGCCAATTTATAAAACTTTATTCAAGTTCAAGCTGAATAGTTAATAAATGATCCTAGCTCGTTTAGGCCAAAACTCGACTCGGCTCGGATAGTTAACACCCTCAAACCCCATCGTTAATCAAAACCCCACCCAATTCAAAATCACATACTAATTAAACCTATATCATCTTACCCACCGCTTGTAATGTCTTATATTAGGGTATGTTATTTTTTTAAAACATGAGTGTGGCTTATTTTGTAGTTTTAGGCTTGGGTTATATGTTTGGCTTATCAATCGATAACTTTGAATATGTATGTGTTGGGTTTTATGTTTGGCTTATTTGAATCAGATTTGTTATGTTTATGTGGGTACTGGATGTGTCTTTAATAAAACAGCGTTATATGGCTATGAACCTCCTCTTATACCTAAGAAGAAGAGAGAAGATGAGTTCTTCTCTAGCTGCTTTAATAACATCTATTTCGAGACACTATTTTGTTTACTTATACATTTTTCTCTCCCTTTTGTATCAGGAGTTGGGCTTGATGATATCATTGCTAATGTCACAAATGTCCCTTGAGAAAAGATTTATTCCTATTAATTTATCAGAGCCTCTTAACCAAGTGCTTCGATGGGCTTTAGTTTGAGGATGTTGTAATTGTTAATTTTAAGTGTAAAAGTTTAAAAGTGTAAAAGTGTATTTTAAATTAAAAAGCATAAAATTCGCTCAAAGTACAAAAGCCCTAAGACGCCCAACACATATACCAATACTGATTACACAACTTCCCAAGTATAGAAAAATAAAAAAAATTAACTTTAAAAAGTCGTCCAAAGTACATATGACGTCAGTCGTCCAATTTATTTGATTATGAAAGTATTATTTTCTTTGACTATTTTTTTTTAAAAACACAAAAAAAGTCGCATAAAGTTCATTTAATAGGTCGTCTAAAAATATGTTTGAAAAGAGACATACACAAAAAGTACAAAATTTTTTAGGAGACTTGGGAGACTGGTCTATTTTGAGGCCAAAAGTTCAATATAGACCCAATATTTGTCATAGACCCAATGAACTAATCCTAGCCATTCATTTTTTCATCAAAAATAAAAAAACTCACTTTCCACCTCTTTTTAAAAAATTAAATATCTCACACACTGTTAATCGTTACGCAAAATAAAACATACCATCGCGACGAGAATTAAATTATCTTTCTATAGAGGGGCGACACTATGTACTTTCGACGAACTTTTTTTATGATTTTATGAAGTCATATATGATTTTATGAAATCATATATGATTTTATGAAATCATATATGATTCGTTATACGAATCATATATGATTGGTCATACGAATCATATATGATATTCGCAATTCGTGACTGAAATAAAATTGAAAAAAGTTCGTCAGAATTATAAATCATATATGATTTTATGAAATCATATATGATTTTATGAAATCATATATGATCCGTTATACGAATCATTTATGATTCGTTATACGAATCATATATATTTTTCACAATTCATGACTGAAAAAAAATCGAAAAATAGTTCCTCGAAAGTATATCGTGTCACGCGTCTACTGAAAGATAAAAAATACTCGTCGTGATGGAGTATTTTTTGTCATGTGACGATTTACCGTTTGTAAGATATTTTATGGGTCTATGTTGATCTTAACTCCTATTTTGAGAAGTCAAATTTTTTTTGTCTAGAAAAGATATACACTTTGGGCGACCGGTCTATTTTGAGATTTTTTCCAAAACTTTACTCATGTTTCCTACTTTGTAATTGTGATATAAGTAAAATTAATAATTATGCACAATATTTTACATAAAAAAATTGATATAAGTAAAAATTTGATCCTAAAACACTACATAAAACTATTCTTTGGCTTTTAATTATCTCTTAATAATACCAAGGAATCAAGTATGATTTTTGATACTTCAACAATGGGGCCTTTCACTCCTTCACCAAACCGAGTAAGTCTATCATTATTAATGTGCACAGTAACTTTTTTCTTTCTATTTTCTGTTCTTATAAATTTACATTGCCTGTCTTTTTTGTAATACAGAAGTATAATCGATCCTCGGTATTTCCAAAAATCAAACGAATATTTGCTCGAATACTTAGAAGATGTCATTTTCAATCAAATTCGGAGATCAATGCCTTCATCCGTCCTTTGGAAGGGGAAGCTCGTGAATATGGTGACTACGTATGGTATGTGAAAATTTACTTTCTACGGTTTGTTATCTGAGTTTTTTCTTCTGTGACTGATTTGAGAAATTTACATTTGATACTTATTACAGCTTCAATGTATTGGAAATATGCGATGAACTACGAAAAAAGAATCCAGATCTTTTTGATGAAATTAAACCAAAAGATATTGCATTGGTGAAGCATGTGAACACTAATAAGCTGATTTTTATTTTATTTTTATGTAATCTATATATTTTATCACTTCGGTCTCATATTTATTTTATTATTGTAGGAAATCAGCCGTGAACTAAAACTTGAGAACACTAATAAGATAAGCAGAGACTCCATACAATTACATGATATTGGTGTCATAAGTTTTATGTTACACGATGTCACACCCCGTAAATTTTTGGTTAGTATTTCGACCCAGTCCGATCATTTAATTTGAATATTATACGTTTCGTTTAAATCTGGCAGTTTACCGGGTAGATAAACCGCGTAAAAACTAAAAAACATCGTCAGACGCGTTTTGACATCGATTATTAATTAATTTAGGCATTATATGAGTTATTTTAACTTTCCTGAGTGTTCCGTGATTTTTAAACCCTCCCGATGTTTATTTTAGGATTTTATCTCTTAAATTGCGTTTTTTGCGTTTTTGACCAAACGGAACCCCAGAAACTTGAAATCTTTTCGTGTAAACTCAAGTTATTAATAATCCTATGCCCTAAGCTTAAAAATTTCGTTCACCCTCATTCACATACATATGAAGATGTCTAAAGCCAAGCCAAAACACTCTTGGTACTTGAAATTAAATCATCCTTAAACCACTAACACAAATTTTGAAAATATTGCCATACTAGTGAAAGAAAGGGACATTTTTGTATCCTAGCAACATGCATGCATGCAAGACTCTTACACATCACATGTTACTTACACACTTTGACTTCACATGACTAGCAAACTTTGAACCATATTACCTCCTTGAACCTGGCTAGAAAAATTTGGAACCATATGGTCCTTGTGAGCCATGTTTGCACCCTTCTCTAGTTTTACCTTCCATGTGACTTCTTGTACATATGTTGACTCCATTTGACCACCAAGAAAAGATATTATGCATATTGTGAGCCAAGATAGCAAAATTTGAACCACAATGGTCCTTGTGACCAAGTTTCGGCCGAACCATAGACACACACACCTTTGGTGTGTGTTGGTCACTTAAGCATTACTTGAACACACCCAAAACCCTAACCATGGACCTATATATATACCATGTTATAAAACTTAGGGTTTCATTTCATTTGCAAGTCACCAACAAAAATCTTTTTCTCCCTCCCCTCTACCCTAGCTCACGGCACAACCTACCCACACAAACACTTCCATAACTTTTGATTTCTAGCAAGATCCAAGTATTCTAAACTCATTTCTAAGGTTATCTAAGGTAGATCCAAGTGTTAGTTGGTTGTTTTCAAGGGTTTTCAAGAATCATAAAATTTGGGTTTCAAGTTTTATAAGTGGGTTTTGCAAGATCTTGTGTCTACACCTTTTGCTTACTTTCTTGTGAGTATTTCTTGACCTATCTTGTATTATTTTGATGTTGTTATGAATCTTGTTATAGATCTATGTTTATATCTAAAGATCCAAGTGTTTGTGATGATTTTACAAAAGAAATTACAATTTATTTTTGTTCATCTTAAAAATATGTTGGAAGTCTTATGACAAAAGCTTTATGTTATGTTTTATAATATGTTCTTGGTGAGATTGAGAGTTGATGAGAGTTGCAACAATAGAGATTAGGTTGGTTTAAGGTTAGTTTTGTGGTGGATTAGTTGTAAATAAAGGTTGAACTAGATTAGGCACTAATATGCGAGTTGGGTTGATTTTTGGTCGTATTTCGGCTAACCATACTTACTGTCCCGATTTTGTTTTGAGGATTTGAGCGACTTAAAAATTTTTTTCATTTAGGCGTAAACTTGTTTTCGAAGAAGATTATTTTCGAATAGATAATTTTTGTTATTCACACTTATAAATCGGACTTTAAAACGGCCATGGTTATGGCCAAATGAAACTCGAAAACATTTTTCGGCGAAAATGGAAATGTAATGACCAGATCAGCAGCTAAAACGGGCGATTCGGAGCCCTTCGGGTCCGAATCGGTTAAAGTATAAAACACGAAAGTTGTCCGGAATGAGATTTTACTATAATGTTGGCAACCGCTTAGCCTATTAGTAAAATTCGAGAGACAATTTTATCGCCAAATGGAAAAAAATAGATTTTAAGAAAAATTCTAAATAATGCTTGCTGATTGGAAAAGAAAAAGGGGGTTTCGGGCACTTTCGAACGATTTTGGATGTTTTAAATACAAGCGAAACACATAGAAATGTTAGGTAATTAGTTAGAGCAACTAGAAATGTCATGAAAGGTTAATTGGGATGACGACCTTAATAAAAAGTAGGATTATTAAAAATATACGAATTGGACATTTAGACGATTTAAACATAAGGATTAGGCGATTTAGAATTATTTAAGCGATTGGTAAAAATATGGAAACTTAAGAAAATAGGGGACGCTATTAACGTTTTGAAACTAAAAAGTTTCCTAAAAAGGAAAGTATCTAAAAATAGTAACTTTTTACGAGTGTCGGGATTTAACTAAGACATGGGTTAATTTTCCAAAATAAGTCTTTGATACTAAAAACGCAAACACTCTTGGATGCTTTAATGATGATACATTAGATACTTGACTTGTTTATTTGATAAATTGCTTAAGTCATACCCATATTTACTCTAGGTCGCGGCTAGACCTCCTTTATATCTTCATCATTTGTTGTGGTTATCGCTTACCCTTTGCTAAGGTGAGTTCATAGCCCCGCATTTTTACGGATTATACAACACCACTTTATCTATGGGGTGAGAAACATTTTTACTTTAAATTGCGACACAAGTTCATTACGCGAGTTTTACTTGTTTATGTTTGCCTAAGTTGCTTACAACTACTATTGCCCCAACTTATCTTGAACTGTTAGTTTATCGACCCGGAGGACCGAGTTGAAGGCGAGCTGCGAATGTGAATAGTTAGATCTTATTGGGACTAATTATCATTATCCGCTTTGGTTTCACTTAATACGTAAGAAACAAACGGTTATATGTCATGTCGATTGTACATTTGGTGGTCTTTGGTTTGGGACACCGGCTTAGGGCAGGAATACTATACAACAGGAAGAAGCATGCCTTGTTGATTAATTAGCTTCAGTGTCATGAGGCTTAGTGCAATAGTAATACTTTTTATGGGATGCTGTATTCGTTATAGTAGTCACATACGTTTTGAAATCTTGTGGTCCACTCTTGTATAAACTTAAACCTATGAATTCACCAACTTTATGTTGAACGTTTTTTAACATGTGTTCTCAGGTGCTTAGCTTGGATTGATTCTTGATGCTATGTGGAGTCTATGTGCTATGTGACTTCGCCAATTTCAAGACTTATCTATTATTTACTCGTTGTCATTATTAAAACTTTGTTATGCTTCCGCTACTTTTTAACTTAATTATTATGGGCTGTAAAACTTAAATCTATTTTATTTTATGCAACGAGTAAACTTTTTCAAACGTCCATGATTAGTGGTCGTTCTTTATTGCTTTGTGATCGGATTGTTATGACGTCACGCCCTCGGACCGTGTTCATGTCTAGGCCCGTTTGGGGGTGTGACGATTGGTAATCAGAGCCAAGGTTTATAGCGAACCAGGTGTTATACTAGGTATGTTCTATAACCAGTTGTGATTCCTATGGGCTCTATATTGTGCTACTGGTTGTCTATCCTTGTTAGCTTTACATATATATGAGATTACATTTATTATAGTAAGAGTGATACATATTGCCATATTTACCTTGCCATTCATTTTAGCATTTCTTTATGCCTTGCATGGTTTCATATAAAGGAGATTTATATAAACTTTTGCTTGTGCAGATTATGGCAGCTTCAGCTATCATTATTTCTTCTGATTCTTCGGATGAGAGTGTGGGATCACCGCCCTCTCGGGTTATTCTTTTTGGTGATATTCCTACTGTTATTCCTTCTACTTCTGTGGTTGCTCCAGAGACTTCTACTATTGCTCCTGTTATTTCCTCTGCCGCTCCTATGGTTGAGACGACTCTTGTCGCTTCACCCACTGGATTGTGTGGCTTGGTTCCTTATACGGGATCCGATTCTGATTCACCAGATGAGATGACTTCACCAGAGCACATTTCCCCGCGTTCAAGCTATTCAACCAATTCATATGCACCGATTCTTTGTGCTCTTAATTTCTTCTGATGGACCACCACTGCAGGACCCTTATGTTGCTACCGTTGCTCGTTGGAGGAGCAGGGTAACAGCACGTCCATCATCATCACATGAGTTTCCTATTGCTCCTGTTACTGCCCCGCCCGGGATTCGTCGACGGTCAGCGACTCTTATCCGACCCGGGGAGGCTATTCCTTTTGGTCGACCTTACCGCACCCATCTTAACGGGCCGCGTAAGTTGTTGACTGCAAGGAAGAGAGGTTGGGACACTTTACATCTCGCAGGTTAGCTTCGAGGCATGCACACCTCTGACTTTTCTTCCTTTGTTCTCCAGATCATCACTCATCTTCTTCCAGTTCATCTTCAGATTCTTCGCCAGTTCATTCTTTGGGATTGGATGCGCCAGATCAGGCTCATTCAGGATCTTCGACTAGAGATGTATCACCCAGATTGAGTTACCCTCCGAGGAGAGCACCACGATGTAGTGAGGCATTTCGTCGTTGGTGTGCTGCTCCATTGTCTACTTGGTACCCACCGACTACATCAGAGTCATCATCAGGAGGTTCACCAGAGAGACCCATGCATTTATCTTCACATTCTGCTGGACCATCTCGTAAGAGATGTAGATCACCGGTTGATTCAGTACCATTATCCATGCCAGTTACGGGATCATTAGCTCCTACTCGTGCTGATCTCTCACCACCTCGTAAGAGGTTTAGAGATTCATATTCATCGGAGGCTAGCTTAGAGGAGGATGCCGAGGTTGGTCTTACAGGGACTGGGGTTGATATGGAGTTAGGTATTGGTGATGGGGATGAGGTTGGAGATCATGTTGAGATTGACCATAGGGATGCCAGGGATGACACAGAGGAGTATGAGGCTGACGCCAGCGCTGGAGATACGGCTGAGGTAGGTATCGACCCTATGACCGCGCCGTTTTATTTGTGGTGGTTTAGCAGGAGCATCTCCTTTGTTTGATGCGGGTACAGATCCATCCAAAGATGCATCATCATGAAGAGAAATTTCCTCATCATCATGAAGAGAAAAATCATCGTTTGCAGACATGATTATTTGATTTGGTGGAATAAAAGGTTTTGATCTATGTTCAATCTTGTGTAAAGTCCCTTTGGTGGCTCTGATACCACTTGCAGGTCCTTATAAACAGGATCTGAATGAGCCTTGAATGACTAATAAGAGACAATGATTGTGAATATAAATATTGACGCGGAATATCAATATCTATACCAAGACGAACACAGAACAATTACTTAAAAATTGCTTTATTTATATTACTATTTGATTGTGATACTCAATCAACCCATTCTTACAATTACTATTCTCTGTTCTTTTATAGGATGAAGGAACCCTAAACGCGTTAAGAGTAATACTTCTCTCTTCCTAAATCTACGCTAAATGGGTATATATTTACTAAATTTTAACAGAACTTAATGTTTGGACCAAGCTGTATTTAATTTATACTGGCAGACTTATGTTAATGATTGGCAGACTTAAACTTGCTCTATGACTTACTTCTATACTATCAGTACTAATATTACTAACAGACTTACACTTTATTAACTAACGTATTAAGTCTGTTTACAATATTTCCTTAACAGTTACCTCTTGAGGAGAGCACCACGATGTAGTGGAGGCATTTGTCGTTGGTGTGATGCTTATTCTACTCTTGGAACACACCGACTACATCCAGAGTCATATCATATCAGAGAGACCCATGCATTTATCTTCACATTCTGCTGGACCATCTCGTAAGAGATGTAGATCCCCAGTTGATTCAGCACCATTATCCATTCCAGTTACGGGATCCTTAGCTCCTACTCATGCTAATCTCTCACCACCTCGTAAGAGGTTTAGAGATTCATATTCATCTAAGGCTAACATAGAGGAGGATGCTGAGGTTGGTCTTACAGGGACTGAGGTTGATATGGAGTTAGGCATTGGTGATGGGGATGAGGTTGGAGATCATGTTGGGATTGACCATAGTGATGCCAGGGATGACACAAAGGAGTATGAGGCTGACGCCAGCGCTGGAGATACGACTGAGGTAGGTATCGACCCTATGACTGCACCGTTAGTTGAGGAGGAGATCGTAGATCCAGCTGGGGAGGATTCTCCTGACTCATCTGGCACTAGGGATGGAATTGTTAGGTTAGTCGAGGATACGCCGGTTGACTTAGGTAATGCTGTGCGTGACTTTTACCATCACATGTCTGAGGTTCGTGTTGATAGGATTGTTGGGATTGAGACTGCTCAGAGACGGTTGGAGGCCGATCAGTTGATAGCTAGTGGAGACAGAGCTAGGATGGCTGAGATGATCTATAGCTTGAGGTTGGAGAACCTCAAGGTTCGTGCTATGTTGGATATTGAGAGGGATCGTGTGAGCAGCCTTCGTCTTCATATGTCCCTTTCACAGGAGGAGTTTCGTCAGATTCGTAGGGATCGTGATGATGCTCAAGGGAGACTTAGGAGGTTGGAGTCGTATCTTGGGAGGTGTTTTGGTTTTCGTACATAGTCTAGTTGCACCCTGATCATGTAGGACATTAGGCCAACGGTTAGGTCTAGGTATTAGCAGTAAATAATTATGGATCATGAACCTATTTTGGATTTGGTTGTAATCGAATTATGATTTTATTTATGAAATGAAAAGCTTGTTTTGATTCTCTCGCTTATTTATCTATATTGTTATTTATTCTTCCTGGAAAATGTGTTATAATTAAATTTTACTTCATAGCATGTATTAAATTATCATTACCTGATGTTTGTATGTTCGTTTCAAAAATCTCACTATGGGTTGTGACTTGTTTTGAGTGTGGTGCACAAGGACATTACCGGAAAGATTGCCCGAAGATCAAGAATCAAAACCGTGGAAACAAAGCAAGAGTTCCTGATGCAAGAGGCAAAGCATATGCCCTAGGAGGAGGTGACGTAAACCCAGGTTCCAACACTGTCACGGGTACGTTCCTTCTCAACGATTATCATGCTTATAAGTTATTTGATTCTGGCACCGATAGGAGTTTCGTATCAAATACTTTTAGTGCATTGCTAGACATCACACCCTATGCCTTAGACGTTAGTTACGCTATTGAACTAGCTGACGGAAGGACTTCAGAAACCAACACTGTGCTTATAGGCTGTACATTAGGATTGTTAGGACATCCATTTAATATCGACTTGATGCCTATAGAGTTGGGTAGTTTCGACGTTATCATCGGCATAGATTGGTTAGCAAAGAATCATGCAGTGATTGTCTGTGACGAGAAGATAGTGGGTATTCCTTATGGAAATGAAATTCTGATCGTTCAAGGAGACAAAGGTGTCAAGGAGAAGAAATCAAAGTTGAGCATTATATCATGTGAAAAGGCCCAGAAGTATATGGAGAAAGGTTGTCAACTATTTCTGGCACAGGTTACGGTGAAGGAAAACAAAGACAAGTCGAAGGAGAAGCGACTTGAAGACGTGCCGACTATACGGGACTTTCCAAAAGACTTGCCTGGATTACCACCTACACGACAAGTCAAATTTCAAATTGACTTAGTCCCAGGTGCTGCACCTGTAGCTCGAGCCTCGTATAGGTTAGCACCGTCGGAGATGGAAGAACTGTCTACTCAACTACAAGAACTATCTGACAAGGGATTTACAAGGCCAAGTTCCTCACCCTGGGGAGCTCTGGTTTTGTTTGTCAAAAAGAAAAATGGCTCTTTCTGAATGTGTATCGACTACCGTGAACTTAACAAGCTTACTGTGAAAAATCGATACCCACTTCCAAGAATCGACGACTTGTTTGATCAATTACAAGGGTCAAGTGTGTACTCAAAGATCGACTTGAGGTCTGGTTACCACCAACTCAGAGTTCGTGATGAGGATATCCCAAAGACGGCGTTTAGAACTCGCTATGGTCATTACGAGTTCCAAGTGATGCCATTCGGGTTGACTAACGCGCCGGCAGTGTTCATGGATTTGATGAACAGGGTATGCAGACCATACCTAGATAAGTTCGTGATCGTGTTCATCGATGACATCTTAATCTACTCTAAGACCAAAGAAGAACATGATGTACATCTTAGACTAATCTTGGAGTTGCTCAAGAAGGAAGAATTGTACGCCAAGTTCTCAAAGTGTGACTTTTGGCTATCGAAGGTACAATTTCTTGGACACGTGATTGACAGCGAAGGCATTCACGTTGATCCTGCGAAGATTGAGTCAATCAAGGATTGGGAATCACCCAAAACTCCAACAGAAATTCGCCAATTTCTAGGTCTTGCCGGTTACTACCGACGATTTATCGAAGGATTCTCCAAGATTGCCAAGCCTATGACAAAGCTGACTCAAAAAAGTGTAAAGTTCAATTGGGGTGAAAAGGAGGAAACTGCTTTCCAGACATTGAAACAAAAGTTGTGTAGTACAACGATTTTGGCATTGCCCGAAGGAAGTGAAAACTTCGTAGTATATTGTGATACTTCTCATAAGGGATTAGGCGCAGTGTTAATCCAGAAGGAGAAAATCATAGCTTATGCATCCCACCAACTCAAAATCTATGAGAAGAACTACATAACACATGATTTGGAATTGGGAGCTATGGTGTTCGCTCTCAAGATGCGGAGACATTACCTTTACGGCACGAAGTGCATTGTGTTCACTGATCATAAGAGTTTGAAACATATTCTAGATCAGAAAGAGTTGAACATGAGACAACGTAGATGGTTAGAGCTGTTAAGTGACTACGACTGTGAGTTACGTTATCACCCGAGAAAGGCTCTACCCAACTACAAGAACTTCTGATAAGGGATTTCTAAATACCAAGTTTCCTCACACCTGGTTGGCTACGGTTTTGTTTGTCAAGAAGAAAGACGGCTCCTTTCGAATGTTTATCGACTACCGTGACCTTAAACAAGCTACTAAGAAAAATCGATACCCACTTCCGAGAATCGACGACTTGTTTGATCAGTTGCAAGGATCAAGTGTGTACTCGAAGATCGACTTGAGGTCTGGTTATCACCAACTCAGAGTTCGTAATGAAGATATCCCAAAGACGGCGTTTAGAACTCGCTATGGTCATTACGAGTTCCAAGTGATGCCATTCGGGTTGACTAACGCGCCGGCAGTGTTCATGGACTTGATGAACCGGGTATGCAGACCATACCTAGATAAATTTGTGATCGTGTTCATCGATGACATCTTGATCTACTCTAAGACCAAGGAAGAACATGATGTACATCTTAGACTAATTTTGGAGTTGCTCAAGAAGGAAGAATTGTACGCCAAGTTCTCAAAGTGCGACTTTTGGCTATCGAAGGTACAATTTCTTGGACACGTGATTGATAGTGAAGGCATTCACGTGGATCCTGCGAAGATTGAGTCAATCAAGGATTGGGAATCACCCAAGACTCCAACAGAAATTCGCCAATTTCTAGGTCTTGCTGGTTACTACCGACGATTTATCGAAGGATTCTCCAAGATTGCCAAGCCTATGACGAAGCTGACTCAGAAAAGTGTAAAGTTCAATTGGGGTGAAAAGGAGGAAACTGCTTTCCAGACACTGAAGCAAAAGTTGTGTAGTGCACCAATTTTGGCACTGCCCGAAGGAAGTGAAAACTTCGTAGTATATTGTGATGCTTCTCATAAGGGATTAGGCGCAGTGTTGATGCAGAAGGAGAAAGTCATAGCTTATGCATCCCGCCAACTCAAAATCCATGAGAAGAACTACACGACACATGATTTGGAATTGGGAGTTGTGGTGTTCGCTCTCAAGATGTGGAGACATTACCTTTACGGCACGAAGTGCGTTGTGTTCACTGATCATAAGAGTTTGCAACATATTCTAGATCAGAAAGAGTTGAATATGAGACAACGTAGGTGGTTAGAGCTGTTAAGTGACTACGACTGCGAGTTACGTTATCACCCGGGAAAGGCGAATGTGGTGCTGATGCTTGAGCCGAAGAGTAGACCTAAGCACTACGAGTTGAGCCTTGGTTATTACAATCGTTTCAACCACCCTCGTGGAATCTTGATGCACAGGTTGAGGCAAGAAAGAAGAGAATTATGGAACAGAAGATTGCATGGCATGCTTAAGAACTGGAGCCACCTGCAGATGGAAAGTTGTGTTTGAAGAAAAGAAGCTAGATACCACGCCTTTGGTGACTGAGGAGCTTTGATTATGCCACAGACGCCATAAGACAAAGTATTCGATCCACCCTGGATCGGACAAAATGTACCAAGATTTGAAGAAGCTATACTGGTGGCCCAACATGAAAGCAGAAATTGCCACATATGTGAGTAAGTGTATGACTTGCGCAAAGGTTAAAGCGGAATACCAAAACCGTCCGGTCTGTTGGTACAACCTAAAATCCTCGAATGGAAATGGGAAAATATAACTATGGACTTCGTGACAAAGTTACCAAAGACGGCAAGTGGGCAAGATATGATTTGGGTTATAGTCGATCGACTCACTAAATCTGCTCATTTTTTGCCAGCAAAGGAGAATGACTCAATGGAGAAACTGACCAGATAATACTTGAAGGAAGTGGTGTCGAGACATGGAGTGCCTGTTTTGATCATCTTTGATCGCGATAGTAGGTTCGTGTCCTAATTTTGGCAATCTCTTCAAGAAGCTTTTGGAACTCAATTGGATATGACTACGGCTTACCACCCACAAACAAACGGTCAAAGTGAGAGGACCATCCAAACGTTAGAAGACATGCTACGAGCGTGTGTGATGGACTTCGGAAAAGGATGGGATAGACATCTGCCATTGATAGAGTTCTCCTACAACAACAGCTATCATACGAGTATTAAAGCTGCACATTTTGAGGTGTTGTATGGTCGCAAGTGTCGGTCACCTATCTTTTGGACTGAGGTAGGAGACACTCAGCTTACTGGCCCATAAATTGTTCGTGAAACAACAGAGAAGATTATCTAAATCAAGCATCGTCTACAAGCTTTACGTGATTGACAAAAGAGCTACACTGATAAGAGATGTAAGCCATTAGAGTTTCAAGTTTTGGATAAGGTTATGTTGAAAGTATCTCCCTGGAAAGGAGTGATACGTTTCGGCAAACAGGGAAAGCTAGACCCTCGTTACATTGGACCTTTTAAGATTCTCGCCAAAGTTGGAACAGTTGCATATTGACTTGAGTTACCTGAGAAACTGAGCCGTGTTCATAGTACTTTTCACATCTTAAACCTTAAGAAGTGCTTATCCGATGAACCGCTCGCTAATCTGTTGGACGAAATCTACGTCGACGACAAGCTCAATTTCATTGAAAAACCAATTGAAATTATGGACTGCGAAGTTAAACGTTTGAAGCAAAGTTGCATTCCAATCATGAAGGTCCGTTGGAATTCAAGAAGAGGTCCCGAGTATACTTGGGAGCGCGAAGATAAAATGCAGAAAAAGTACCCTCACCTTTTCGCTAACCATGAATCCGCGTCTCATGCTACATCTTAAGCTTTGAGGACAAAGCTTCATTAACAGGGAAAGAATGTCACACCCCATAAATTTCAGGTCAATATTTTTAAACTTTTCCAATCATTACTTTTGACTTTTATACGTTACGTTTGAATCCGACAGTTTATCGGGAAGTTAAACCGCGTAAATCTAAAAAATGCCATCGGGCGCGTCTCGACATCGGTTATTAATAAATTTAGGCCTTATATGAGATATTTTAACCTTTTTAAGTGTTTCGTGATTTTTAATCACTTTCGATATTAATTTTAGGGTTTTATCTTTTAAATTGTGTTTTTCGCGTTTTTGACCAAACACATACAAGACCCGAAAAAACTCGAAATCTTTTCGTGTAAACTCATGTTACGATAATATTATATCCCTAAGTCCAATATTCATGATCATATCTGCCTCACCACTACCCACAAAATTTTAGCTTGTGGACAAGCTTGGACTTGAAATTAAATCATTTATGCTCCACTAACTAAAAGTTTGAAAACTTACCAATGCATGTGAAGGAAAATGACAACTTTGTTGACTAGTGACTTGCATGCATGTCATTTCTAACAAATTTGGACCATTATTGGTGAGCCAAGACCAAGCCACGAGCTAAACTTGGAGCCAAAGTTGGTTTGAACAATTGTCCTCCCCTCCTTGGCTCATATAGCCGAT
>BQNB010065259.1:0-35005 GCA_026074375.1 Tanacetum coccineum | reverse complement strand
TTTGCTTATCTACTATTCACTGCTTATTCTGATTATTTGTGGCTTATTACTGATTTTACTTACTTATCCAGTTTTATTGTTGCTTATTTGATCATAATTGATAATTATATTAAGATGTTTTAGTTTAAATTTGTGAATTCATAGTCTAAAGGGGTGTTTGGGGTAAGTCTGAAAATGGGTCAAAAAGGGATATGCAATGGGTTAGGCAACTAAGCCTGATTCTACTAGCTTAATCTTGGACCATAAATCAGCTTTCATAAGTTTCTTAGGTTTAAATCTCAAATTTTATGTCCATTGTATTCATGGGTCAATCATGTGGTTTTCTAGGGTGATAATTCAGCTTATGTGCTTAAGGCTTTGTTTGTGCTTATTTTGTGTTTAAACACACTTAATATAGTGTGTTTAATGCAGCTGCAACCTCAAGGGTGCCTGCATCTTCACCTTGCTTGTGTACAATTTGCATCAGCAGTGGAAACTAAGGTTTCCACTGCTGTCACTTTTAGCTCTCATTTTAAGATTAGCAAATCAAGTAGTTAGAAGCTAGGATTTAGCTTAAGTTTAGCCTTCATATAGCTTAGTTTAAATCAGCACTTGTTCTCCATTTTAGCTTATTTAGTTGGCTTAAAATTACTTTTAAAAGTCATTAAAACAGCCACAAAGCTAAAAACAGTACTTACTGCAATTTAGCTTTTAAGTTTATGTTTTCTAGTCTATAGATTAGGTTTTTAAGGTTTGGTTAGGTAGCTTATAAGTAGTAGAACTAGTTTTCAAAAGTTGAGATTATAAGACAGATTATTGAGCTTTTTGGCTTATCATAATTTTGTGCTTTTTAAATCATTCCCTAAGTTCAGCACTTTTATCTTCAAATGTAGTTGTTTTCTAGTATTCCTAGCACTTATCTCTTTTCATAATAAGTTCAAGCTCATTATAAGCTATTCAGAACACTTTTCCTTTTTAACTTAAAGCTTAAATTGAGCTTTTTACAAGCTTTTTAGTAAAATCAAGGCAAAAAAATACACTTTCTGTTTTCAGCTTATACATAAGCTCTTTTTGAGCTTATCTTTGGGTTTCAGCCCTAGTGACTTTTATTAAAGTTGCTCTCCCCAACTTATTCTACAACTTTTCTTTTTTAAGTTTTTCATAAAAAGCATTTTTTATTTTTAAGCCTAAAATGGATTGAGTTTGCAATCGGGGTGAGTTTCAGGGGTTGTTTGTGTAATTTTTAAGCTTATTTTTAGCTTTTCAAAAAAAGTTTTAGTTTTAGAAAATAAATACGCTCCATGTCCTTTACAACATTGCTTTTATAAAGTGTTGATTCAAAAAAAAATGGAGATAAGGGGGACCCGGGTGAGCAAGACTCGAACCCGGGTTCTCAAAACCCTCAATAAACCCCATTTCTTTATACGCTCCGCTACACCGTTGTGGCCCTGGGTCTTTATGTAAAACCCTAGGGCACTTAGATATATAGGTAATTTACCCTTAACGCTATAAGCTCTTTTGACTTAATTTCGCTTTTTATAAGCTGAAAATTTGGGTTACTTATTTTTCGAGGATAGTTGTAGTGAAAAGTAATTTTAGTAAATTTTTCAGAATTTTTAAAAATAGTTTAGTATTTTTTTTATAATAATTTAATTAGTTTAAATCTTAGAAAAATCATAACTTTAATTCTAAGAAGCCAAAAATAGTAACTCTTTTTTCTAAAATTTTCTTTTTACCTATTTTACTTAGGAAAAATAAAAGATCTTTCGTGGGGTCGTTTTTGGAAAATTTTACTTTTTAAAGAGCGGGTTTCGGCCCCGCTTTTTGTTTTCTCATTTTAAGCTCGTTTTAACTCCGTTTTCAGTCTAGTCTTTTTCATTCTTCGTTATTAGTCCCCTAGAGTAGTTTAGAAGTAAAAAATTTCTTCGTAGGGTTAATTTTGAAGTTTTTAGGTTTTTGACCCTTTGTTCGGGATTCGTGCTCTCGTTTTTTAGCTTAATTTCATAATTTTTAGGTTTTTCTTAAACGTTTTTGTCTGTTATTGTTTAATTTAACTTTCCACACTCTCAAATCATTTCTCTCTTTCAAACTCCAATCTTCCGACTGTATCGATTTTCCAGCACAGCCTCGTTGGGGATTAACGACCCGGGAACATTCTATACTGCTCCCGATTTTATTGATCAGTGTTGTTTTTTTTAAATTAAATATATATTTATATATTTTATTATATATTTTATATTTTTTAGTTTGATTAAGCATCCAATCAAGAGGGTTTAAAAAAGTCTTGAAACTTTGAAAATCATCACAAAAAGGAAAATCACACTCTTTTCCAATTTTGGACTCTCTCCCTCGTGAAGTTAATTTTCCCGTTTGTGAATATTTTCTTTTATTTATAAAAAAAATATAAAACACAAAAATATTTTTCATTTTCTTTTATTATTATTAGTATAATATAAAACACCAAAAAAAAAATCAAAAATATAAAAACATTATCCTTAATTATCAATAAAAATCATCATCAATATAATGTTTTCACCTGAAGCATTATCATATTAAGTTCCCGAC
Organism: Tanacetum coccineum; assembly: GCA_026074375.1. NCBI lineage: Eukaryota > Viridiplantae > Streptophyta > Magnoliopsida > Asterales > Asteraceae > Tanacetum > Tanacetum coccineum. The sequence continues at coordinate 32,461 of BQNB010065259.1, read as the reverse complement.
AAAACGATTGAAAATTTCCTTCTGTGTCACTTGTGAAATACGGCTCACCTTTAATCGATAAACAAACTATAAGAGGGGTATAAGGAGGGTTGTTCCGAGGAACTACGACCCGAAAGGAGAAGGTTTTTAATAGCTTCGCGCTTTCCCGCTCCTCCGCTCCTTTGTGCGTTTGTCTTTTAAAGAGCTACCGTGAAACGAGTTGATTATTGGTTTAAGTTGTCTTATCTCATTTTGTCCGTTAATAAAATATGCTCGAAAAGCCAAAAATAATCTTCTTTTTCTTCTTATCCACTTAATTCTTTTCTTAACCCTCAATTGTTTAATTCTTATGGCGCCACTCGATCGTCGTTCGAATCACCTTTACGCGATATATTTATAGATGTGTTCGTCTTGTGGATTTTGCACACCAATGACTGGGTTGTCAAATTAAACGGGCGTCTTGAGACAAAAATTCTTGTTCCCATACCCGATTGTTCAACGACCTTAAAATTGAAAGAAATTTATCTCGATTGTGGAGACCAGGTTATGGTTATATTGTCGGGACAAATGTGCTCTAATACGAAAGACATTGGAGAATTTTTCAAGACTTTCCAAGACACTTCCATGTAATCCAATGACGATGTAACTTTGTTAAATCAAGCATTACCGTTTCCATTGTCATTCCCATCCCCAAGTTCAAGATTTTGGTTAACTCGATGAGCTTCTAGAGCTGCGTTCACACGTTGGTTGATCATTTCTTCAATTGCGGCGTGGGTCATCCCGGAACGAGTGTTTGTCATTGCTCTACATCACAAGACACAACCCATAGTGAGATTTTTGAAATGAATATACAAACATTAGGTAACGATAATTTAATACATGCTATGAAGTAAAATTTAATTGTAACACGTTTGCCAGGAAGAATAAATAACAATATAGATAAATAAGCGAGAGAATCAAAACAAGCTTTTCATTTCACAAATAAAAGCATAATTCGATTACAACCAAATCCAAAATAGGTTCATGATCCACAATTATTTACTGCTAATATCTAGACCTAACCATCGGCCTAGTGTCCTACATGGTCAGGGTGCAACTAGCCTATGGGCGAAAACCAAAACGCCTCTCAAGATACGACTCCAACCTCCTAAATCTCCCTCGAGCATCATCACGATCCCTACGAATCTGACGAAACTCCTCCTGTGAAAGGGACATATGAAGACGAAGGCTGCTCACACGATCCCTCTCAATATCCAACATAGCACGAACCTTGAGGTTCTCCAACCTTAAGCTATATATCATCTCGGCCATCCTAGCTCTGTCTCCACTAGCTATCAACTGATCGGCCTCCAACCGTCTCTGAGCAGTCTCAATCCCGACAATCCTATCAACACGAACCTCAGACATGTGATGGTAAAAGTCACGCACAACATCATCCAAGTCAACCGGCATATCCTCGACTGACCTAACAATGCCATCCCTAGTGCCAGATGAGTCAGAAGAATCCTCTCCAGCTGGCTCTACAATCTCCTCCTCAACTATCGGTGCAGTCATAGGGTCGATACCTACCTCAGCCGTGTCTCCAGCACTGGCGTCAGCCTCATACTCCTCTGTGTCATCCCTGGCATCCCTAAGGTCAATCTCAACATGATCTCCAACATCATCCCCATCACCAATACCTAACTCCATATCAACCCCAGTCTCTGTAGGACCAACCTCGGCATCCTCCTCTATGCTAGCCTCAGATGAATATGAATCTCTGAACCTCTTACGAGGTGGTAAGAGATCAGCACGGGTAGGAGCTAATGATCCCGTAACTGGCGTGGATAATGGTACTGAATCAACCGGGGATCTACATCTCTTGCGAGATGGTCCAGCAGAATGTGAAGATAAATGCATGGGTCTCTCTGATGAATCTCCTGATGATGACTCTGATGTAGTTGGTGGATACAAAGTAGATAATGGAGCAGCACACCAACGATGAAATGCCTCACTATGTCGTGGTGCTCTCCTCGGAGGGTAACACAATTGATAAGTGCTTAATTACACATATCTTTTACCTCTAAAAACGAGCTTAAATGACCAAAAACAGACAAAAACTGCCAAATATATGTTTGTTTTGCATTTGTATTGTGCAGGAAGTGGATATCAACAAAAAGGCCAAAAACCAAGCCAAAATGACAAAACTGAGCATGGAATGGAAAAGACTGTGCAAAATCAAGGCCAAAGTTCAAAAATGCCAAAGTCAGAGTCAATATTAATGAATCAGCAGTCAAACCGGAGCCGGAACTGAAGAATACTATTGGATGCAATCTTAACCCATCTGATGGGCCGGGAAAGCCCATACACTTCCCAGCTCATTTCCCACCTCCCCATTACCCCTATAACCCTTCCCTGTTGACAATCACTCAACCCGAGACCCCTTTAATGGTGAGATGGTGTACAAGAACCAATGGAAGGCTAGGATTGCTGGGGGAACTCTCTACTCTCACAGCAAACACAAGCCAAAGACTTTTCAGCTGCTATAAGAGAGAAGAAAGCAAGCCGAAGAAGCCACACACCACTTTTACTATGTTTTTTCTAGTATAATTTAAATTCAGTCTTTCTTTCAAGCATTTTAATGTAATTCAGCTTTACTTATAAGTTTTTGTTGTAAATTTTCTGTTTTTAATAAAAAAAGGATGATCAACCCCAATACAAGCCGTGGTTTAGAGGCTTTGGAAGCCACTTAGGATCACAATTTGAGCCACTCACTCTACTAGAGTGGCTCTAGTTCTGAGACTCCATAACTTCCAGGTTTCACTCTTTTATATTCAATATAGCTTAAAGTTGATCTTTTACACTTGCTTATTTCTAATCATTCTAGCTTATTTCTCTGTTAATCATGTTGTTTAAGTTGTGTAGTTAGCTGTTTTTAGGTTTCATAAAAGTTAGTTGAAGAAATCTCACTTAATTTTCCAATTCTGTCATAATAGTAGTTAAACCCTAGTAGAGTAAGTAGCTTATTTTTCCTAATAAGCTACTAATTTTACAGCTCAAATAGCTTCATTAGTTTAATATTAGTAGAAGCAGATAAAAAGTTTTTAGGAATATAAGCTTGAAAAGAGTTTTTAAGTACAAAGTAGCTTTGACAGTTTTTCTAAAGGTGTGTTTGGATTAGTCTTTATTTGCCTCAAAAAGTCAAAAGCATTTTGTTAAAACTTTACATTCAGTTGAGTTTAGTCATTTAATAAGTATTTACAAAGGTTTTGAGAGTTACATTGTTAAATTGCAAAATTTAGAGCTTATAAACCTTATCTTTGCACCAGGGCATATTTCAGTCAATAGACTTTTAGATTTTAGGATAATAAAAGTATTTTAGAGGCCAAGGTTGTTCTTAGCACACTTAGGATCATTGAGTGAAGTGTTAAATTCAAAATTCTAGCTTAAATCTTTGTGCAAGCCAATTGCACCAGCTGCCAAACACATCAGCAAAGCACACAGCATATCAGCTTAGACTTTTCATTTTACTCTTTGATTATTTTCTATTTCTATGAAAACTTTGCAAAATCCTTATACCTAGGTAGATTATAAATAGTTAGAGTAGCTTATTTCTTTAATCTCAGCATTTATAGTTTACAAATAAGCTATTTAGTTTACTTTTAAAAAGCTAAAAAACAGTTTCATTAAGACTTTGCACTTTTCAATCTTAATTTTCTTTCTAAAGTTGTTAACTCTAGGTAAATTTTAGTGTAAATCCTTTTCATACACATCCTAAGCATTAATAAGCATCTTTTAGTTTCAGCTTTTATCAAGTATTAAGCTCTAAATAAGCAAAAATCCAAAAGGGTAGGCAAACAAGCACTTTCTGTGACAGCAATCTATTTGCTTATTTTCTAGCTTATTCCTTCGTTAAAAGTCCAAAGTGCTTTTGTTAAAGTTGTTAGAAATAAGCTGTTGAGTAACTTTGTAGTTTTAAGTTTTGTCTGAAAATCACTTTTTAAATAAGCAAAATAAGCTGATAGCGTAGGGTCTATTTGGTACTTTTCTTAAAGTTTAGGGTTATTCGTTTCTTCTGAAGTGTAAATTTTCTATAGTTCACCCGCCTACCCTCTACTTCCATTTCTGCCAATTCCTACCCTGTTCTTTTAGTAAAAATAAAATAGTTTTATATTTTTCAAATTAGTTTTATTAATTAGGGTTTATAGTTTTAATTACATAAATTAGGGTTCAATTAGCTTTTAAAATTTAGGGTTTTTCATACCAGTAAATTTCTGCACCTTTGTAGTTTATAAAAACCATTTTTAACCATTTTTTCTATATATTTTTCCATAAATTTTATTTTTCTAGCAATTAAAATAGATATTAGTATTATTTTTTCTATAAAAATCATAAAAAATACAAAAATAATGAAAAAAATATTTTTCTTTGTTAATAAAATTTCTTTTGTCCATTTAGTGTCTATGAAAAATAGAAAATTTAGTGTAGGCTTAATTTTCTTAAAATTTCATCTTAGACCCGTTTTACCGAGAAGCTATTACCGTTCTTTCGTTTTACATTCAAATGACCTCCTTTTTAGGTCTAGTTTTCTTTATTTTTCAAATACTTAATAAAATTTTAATTTTGATTTTTAATTTAATTTAGCATTATTTTCCTTAAGTTTTTAGTAATTTAGTTTTCCCGATACCTGATTCTTCCCCTATTTGATTATAGATTTAATTTTAGGATTTCCCTATAACTAATTTGGTTTCCGAAGTTTTAAGATCCCCATTCCTAAATCTGTTTCCCGTAGATTAAATTAGGTTTTATTTAATTAATTTTAGTTGTAACTATATCAGTGTTTCCATCATATCTAAATATTCTCCATCATTCAATTTCTCATCAAACCAGGATTACCTTCAATTGCAGCCTCGTTGGGACATACGACCCGGGAATATCTCTTCCGGAATCTTTTTATCATTGATTCTATCTTGTGTATTTTATCCTTTTGTGGAATTTGACCTTTTGCCTTGGTCAAGGGCATTCGGTTAGGATCTGTATTAGGGTTGCTATATAAGTGTATGTTTAACCGCGAATCAAGCATGTATTCTCCCATGGAGTTTAGAAAACATGTAAAGGTGGGACTATGAACTCACCTCAACAGAGAAATCTGATTGACGTCAAAAGTGACTCAATTGGAAATAAACGGCCTTGTCTCGCAACCTGGGGTAATATGTCAAGTCTTAGTTCGATTATTTATATTTCAAACTTTATTTTATAAAGTTTATGGTAAATATTAATTTGGTTTATTAAATTGTGAAAGCATCGTTTCACTGTTCGGGCTATCATAATCTAGATGTCATGTGGTAAACGTTTGAGGAGCTAGGACACTTTAAATCGTAAATCCAGCAACTCGTCAAAACATCTACCCAAATGAAAGCCTGGTATGTGTTTAAATACACATACTTTTTACCTAATAAAATGACCCCAAATGACCAAAAACGGACATAAAATGGCAAATATATGCTTGTTTTATGTTATTTACTGTGCAGGTATCGGATATTAACATAAGGACAAAAACGAAGCCAAAACCGACAAAACTAAGCATGGGATTAGAAAGAGCATGAAAAAGTCAAAGTCAAAGTCAACAAAAGTCAAAGTCAATAGAAGTCAAAGTGAAAGACGAGGCCAAAAACAAAGAAATCTTAAATGGACACCCAGATTAATGGGCCGGGTCAGCCCATCAAGCTTTTATATTACACATACCATTTTACCTATTAAAAAAAGCCCAAGATCCCTTTTTTTATATTACCCGGCCTAAAAACAAATCATATAAGCCCATTTTCATTTAACCATTTAACCCTTAACCCCGTTAGCCAGTTAAAAACTTTACACCTTTAGTCATTTTTACTTTACACCACAAGTCCCTAAACCCACTTAACCCTTTACACCATAAGTCCTTAGGGACTAACACATTTGGTCCCTCCATACCCAACACCCTAACACCACTCGTCCCTTACCCCTAACACTCGTTACAACAAAACACAGAACAACCCTTTCTCGCCAACACTTTACTATTTGTCATCCCCTTTACGTAACCCTGCACCACGACAAACCCATCACTCTCATCCTAAAACCCCAAACGAACCCCACTTCATAAACAGCCAAAGCCATATTGGCAATCTTATGAATTATTATTGGTTTATGAACAATGACAAAGATTCAATGGCTCAGATTGCAAGCCTTGGAGAGCAAGATGATTTGATGGCTAAGATGAAGACTCTTAGCCCCTCTCACAAAAGAAACACACATGATGACCTCAATACTTCTGAATTCGTCTATATATAGGACTAAATGTAGACAGTTTAAAGGCATCTAGTTTAGGAGTAGTTTAAGAGTAGAGTAGTTTTATTTACAGCTTATTTTCCAGCTTATTTATCTTAATTGTATTTCCTTTTCAAAGTTATGTAACCTTAGTTTTTATTAATTCAAGATTTATTTTTAGCTTATTCTTAACTCTATCTTTATAATCCTGTTTTTACCTTAATGCTTAATCATGCTTTAATAAAGTTCATAAGCTCTTCTACTTTTAAAATCATTACTTATCTCCATTTAATAGCATTGTTTCATTTAAAATCAACTCACCCCAAAAAATTACCCCAGCATAATGATAAGGATGATAAGCCAAACAAGGATGGGCTTATGGACTTACCAGTTTATTATAAGATAAGCTGGAGCTTATTGAATAAGCTCTTTTAAGCATTTAGTCTTTGTTTTGAGTAAAAGGACAAAAGTACTTTCACTTTTATTCTTTTAAAGCTTATTTTATGTTTTGCTTATTTACTGCTTATATCTGCTTATTCATGCTTATTTTGTGCCTATTCATGCTTATTTTATCTAATGCCAGCTTAGGATGTTAAGTTTTTAGTTTTAAAACAGTTAGTTTAAGTTTCAATGAATCTGTCCTAAAATAAGCTTTTTAGTCTAACTTATCATTTAGTGCTTATTTTTCCTTAATCTTTACTTATTTATCTTTTATTTGTTTAGCTTTAAATCTGTCTTTATAAATTTCGGCTTAACTCCAACTTTGAAGTTTAAAAATGGTTTTTGAGATTTTAAGGAGGTGTTTGGTTTATCAGTCCTAACCATGAGTCAAGACTGGTATGGCTAATTTGGCTTTTTAATCAATTTCAACATGCTTAGAATTAATCCTTTAGTCAGTCGTTTTAAGTTTTTAAAGGTTTAAGTTCAAGTTGAAGGTTCATAGAAACCATGTTTTGATCATGTGGGTCTACTGTTTGTCATAGAAGCTTAATTTCTGAGCTTTTGATTAAGTGCTTGTAAGTGTGTTTTCTTGCTTGTTTTAGGTCATGAATTCAGTAGATTAGATCTAGTTTAAGTGTGCTATTATTTTGTGAGGTTGGGTCAAAAATCTGTCTAAGTTTTCTTTCATTTTCAAAGTCCATAAACTAGTTTTCATTAGCAAAATTTAGTTAGTTTAAGCTTGTTTTAAGGTCTTATATTGATGGTATAAGCTCTTTAGATAGCAAGCTTAATCTGTTTTTTACCTTTTAAGTTTTCCCTTCGGCTTATACTAGCTTATAATTAGGGCTGCAAAAAGCCTTTTGGTCTTTTAGAAAACATTGAAAAAAACTGAGTACATACTGACATTGCATAGGCCAAACAGCTTTTTAGTCTTTACTTTTTTCTAGCTTATTTCAAAACCAATTTTCTTAATTTTTGTTTTAATGTGATCTTTAGTGTCCAAACTCAACTTGTTTTTACTTTTAGCTTGTTTCTTTTGCTTATTAGTTTAAAAAGTTAGCTTAAAAGTAGTGGTTAGGACCTTTTATGCTGTTTTAAGTTTTTATCTTTTTCTTTGCCTTTTAGTCCCTTTTAGCTTTTAGTCTTTGCTTATTTCCTATCTCTAGTGCTTATTAGGTTTAGGGTTAAGGTTGATTTCAGCTTATTTACAATTCTTTTTGCTTATTGAGTCTTAAAAAGTCACTTTCAAAAACCTTTATATCTGTTTTAAGTGTCAAGCTGTCTTAAGTGTTTTAAATGCTTTTCAGCTTATTCTCTTTGCTTAATTTCTGTCTATTTTGCTTGTTAGGTCTAGGGCTTAAGCTGCTATAGGCTTATTTGGTCTCTTGTTAGCTAATTGTGTCCTAAAGTTCTAATCATTTTAAGCTAAAATGACATTTAAGCCTTTAAGCTAAATTGTCACCTTTAAATAGCTTTTTCTGAGCTTATTATTAACTTTCAAATTTAGTCCCTTTTATTAACTTTGCTTATTTTCATGTTATTTAGCTTTTTGCAAAAAGAAAATAAAAAAAAATTCTCAAAAAGAGGGGTCACAGAGGTCGAACCTGTGACCTCCCCTTTATATACCAAGCATATTTAACACACACAACTCAACCACTGCCCTTGGGACTTTTCACCTATCATACCTTGCACAATCTAATATATAACACCTTTTTACCTTTTTAAGCAATCAACCCATTTTAGCTTATTTCAAGCTTATTCCCTTAAGGTGTTTTGCCCTTTTTATTTTTCCTAGGTTTAGCTTAGTGCAAAGTACTTTTCACAAATTTTTTAGAATTTTCCAAATTAGTTCAGTATTTTTTATTAATTTTTTAGATTAAATACGTTTTTAATTCATAATAAATAATATAAAAGTCAAAAAAAAATTCTTTTTTTTTAATTTTCTTTTATAATTTAGGATTTATAAATATTAAATTTTCATTTGTAGGGTTAAAATTTTAGTTTGTTCCACAAACGTTACCTCGATTTTCAAATTCGCACCTCGTCGGGACACGACCCAGGAAGGTTCTTTAGGATTTTGCTTTGGGTAAAAGTTAATTCCCTTTTAAAAGCCTCACGAAATTCTTATTATTGATATTATCCTTATTATATATTTATTATATATTATATATATATAGTAAAAGATTGTGATCAATTTTTGGCGCCGCTGCCGGGGAGGTGTGAAACGATTATCGTGTTTCGTTTGAAGATTAGTGTTTGAAGACCCTTCCCCGTGAAGTTATCGCTTTCTTTTGTGAATATTTTCAAGTAATCAAAAATACCAAAAAATCAAAAAACAACAAAATCGACCGTTGTGTCACTTGTGAATTCGGCTCACCTTTAGATTACAAACTACAAGAGAGGTATAAGGAGGGTCGATCCTACGAACTTTGACCCGAAAGGAGAAGGTTTTTAATAGCTTCGTGCTTACCCGCTCCTCCGCTTCTTTGTGCGTTTTCTAGAGAGCTACCGTACACTCGTTTGATTATCGGTTACCAAAAATATTTTTCTTTTATATTTATCTTTGAGAAAAGCCCAAAATATTCTTCTTAACACCATTCCATTAAATTCTTATCTCTTTATCCTCATATCCGTTTAATTCTTCTCTTCATCATGTATGCATTTAAGGAATGTTCGTCTTGTGGAGCTTTGTATAATAAAGATCATTGTTGTTCCGTTGACACTTTTGTTCGTGATCCTAATGAAACACCCGATTCCTCTAAACAATCCCTTCCGAATTGTCCTAATTGTGGAGACCCGGTTGATGGTCTATATTATTTTTAAAACGCTTCGCGCTTACCCGCTCCTCCGCTTCTTTGTGCGTTTTCTAAAGAGCTACCGTACACTTTTTCGATTATCAGTCCCAAAAATATTTTCTCTTGTTTAAAATACATAAAAATCCAAAAAAATATTCTTCTTAATCCCATTTTGTTTAATTCTTCTCTTTATCCCTCTTTAATTCTATCATCATGTATGGGTTTAAAAAATGTTCGTCTTGTGGAGCTTTGTACAATAAATCATGTGGTTGTTCTAAAGGGGGTTTCGTAGACAAGTTTGTTCATGATCCTAATAAAACACCCGACTCGTCTCAAATACCCCCACATATTGACCACCATTGTTGTTACGGGTGTGGTGATTCGTTAGATGGTATCTTTTGTCAACGATGTATTTGTGAGTCTTGTGGGAACGGTGCTCATTATGGCTATAATTTTCCACCGAAAGTTCTGATTATCTCTAATCCGGAACCATGCTACAATCAAAACGTTGATGAGTTCCCACAAAATTTTCAAAGTTTTCAACAACAATATATTTATTGTACCCGTTGTGGGGGCCCGTATGAGACTTTTCAATGTCAACAAGTGATCTTCTATGAACCTTATTGTGAAAATTGCGGGGGTCCACATGAGACTTTTCAGTGTCAACTGACGAACCAAAATTTCGATAATTCTAATTCTTCCGATTTTGACCAATTTCAACCCCCGCAGTATCCTGTCATTCATCATCCTCCTTAAGAAACGAGTGTGGAAATGTTGCAAGCTAGAGAAAACCTAATGGAATCTATACAAACCTTTTTAAAGAGTTTAATCATATATCTTTTAGAGAAACGCCAAAGGTTTTATTGCTAGCTTGGGAGAAATTTTTTGAAATTAAGCATGCTTGTAAAGAAAAGCAACATCGACCAGAGGATATACAAGAATTGCTTCGTAAACTTCTTAAAGATGTGCAAATTATAAGTGAGGAGTTGGCAGATTTTATTAATACTCCAAACTGGAATCGTCCTGCCTTCTACAACAATGATGATGATGATGACGAGGAGTATACTATTGCAATCACACCCGTCTTACCGTCTATGGAACCCAATAACTCTCTAAGTATGGGGGACGAGCATCTTAGCACTATTCTTGAAAAGGAAGAGTCTAGTGTTGAGGACCTTGTCCCAATCCTAAGTGAGTCCGAGGGTATTTCTGACAGCATGTGTGATGTGCCTTTTTGTGATAATTCTCCTCCTCTTGATGTTTTAAATGATCACTTTGAGATTTTCTTCGATTTTAACGATGATTTTACTTCGAGTGATGACGATTCTTTTGAGGACATCGATTACGTTGAGGCATCACCTCCTGATTCTGAGCTCGTCAACTTAGAAGAGGTGAAGGACGATATACTTCATGAGAAATTATTGAATATCTATCTTCTTATTGATAAGATCGAATCTTTGAATGACAACCCCACTCCTGATTGCGTACTTAAGTCTCCTTCCACCTATCCTATCCCCGTTGAGGATAGTGACTCTTTCTTTAAGAAGTCTGATACTTCTCTCTCTTATTCGGATAATTCTTTACCTGAATTCGAGACTTTTAGCGATCATACAAAAGAGATGAGTAGTGGCAGTACCACTACTCATGCTGATAACTCTCTTCCCGAGTATGATTCATTTCTCTTTGAGACTGAGCCTGATCAAGGCGAGTTGACGAGCGTTGTTATTGAAGATATTTTGGGAGAACCTCGTGTTTATGTGCCTAATGTTTTACCCACCCATACCACCCTTATGCTTAATTCGGACTTCATTCCTTCTGATGATTCTCTCGTATCCGATCTTGAAGTTTCTTTTCCTTTCGGAACTAGAAACAAGATTTTTGATCCGGGGATATTCTTTGAAGTCCAATCCAAGATATTTCTATCTCGGGACATTTTCTATCTTATTCATCCGTAATCCTCTCTCTCCAGTGTTTGATACTTTGCTCCTATTTTCATCCGAAAATGAGGAAAAAGTCTTCAATCCTGGTAGTCTTTCTTCAAATGAGGAAAAATCTCCTCATCTCTTATCTCATCGGGGCTTTAATCCTTTAAAGATCATTTCTGATTTTTCTAAAAGCCCGATGATGATCTATGGAGGGGACATTCCTATCTTGGATGTTTCATTTCTCCATTTCTATCCTCCTTGACCAACTCAAGTAAGGGGGATCGAGTCAGGCTCAAGACTCGGTTACCAAAAATAAGCGCTTCGTGGGTGGCAACCCATGCTTATCCTAATAGTAGTATTAATAAATAAGTGTGTTGTGAGGGGGCTCGCCTCTTCCTTTCTCGTGCTTTGTGTTTTGTGATATTTGTCCAGGATTGCCTGGATTTTGAAGCCTCTCGTGCTCGTGGTTTTATCCTTCGTTCACTCAAGCTTCATATCCTCAGCTTCATTATGGGAATCCAATACCCAATCTTATTGACTAACGTTTATCTTTGAGCATACTTAATAAACGGCTTTAGATTTACGTAGAGACCCTTCTTAAAACATTGAGGACAATGTTCAACTCTAGTAAGGGGGGGGGATCTATCGATTTGATTATGCCTGCAGCCGTTGTTTTCACGTAATCCTGTTTTTACCACCAAAACACCAAAAAAAAATTAAAATTTTTCAAAAATAAAATAAGTGTTTTGTCACAATGTTTACTTTCCTGCTGGGTAGAATAAGAATTAATTTTGACTCGATCGAGCGTGTTGAGCTCTAGCTTGTCCCTTAACTTTTAGACTAAGCATTCGCGGATCTTTTTATTAAAGATTTTAAATTTGCGAAAAATGAGAAATGATAGAGTTAACTATGAGTTAGATGCTAAACAAGGATTAGTTGCAAATCTTAAGAGCTCATAAGTGTAGTTTGTAGCTTTTCTCTCCCATAAGCTTCTAACCGGACTAATAATACATGCTCTCTTCGAAAATTAAACTTAAATCAACAATTTTTGAAGTATGGTCGATATCAATAAATTTTAGTCTTAGTTCAAATTTATACTTAAATTTTCTAAAAAGGAATTTTCTCTATATCATGGTAATATAAAGTGTTAAAAATGATGAAAAAAGAGGTAATAATAATAATAAAAACTGTGGGCTAATAAAAGTTTACTGCATCTTACCGGCTCACAACCGATGTTGCAGTCTTCTAAATAAGGCACATAGTAATTATCCGAGACTGATAAAAGTTTGCTGCATCTTGCCGGCTCACAACCGATGTTGCAGCCTTCTAAAAGGTCGAGGATTTCCTTAGTTTAAAGGATGTGTAATTATATTAAGTGTAATAAATGTGATTTAATAAATATAGGGAAAATCTCTTTTTCTTAAATTTAAATATGCTTTTGAACTTAGACTATTTCGTTTTAAGTGGTGATTTAATGTATATACGAGAAATCTAAGGGTGTTGAAACCGAAGATCCGTGAGTCTCGATACTAGTCTCTGTGGGGTGTCAAAAGCTTGGTCACTTAGCCGCAAGGTTGGGATGTGCAGAGGCGAAAGTCGCTACATGGGATGATCTCACCTTCAAACTCATTACTTTTAGGTAGAACGTGAAGCACAAAAATTTTGCAAAACGTTTGATCCATGGTTGAAATTCGAAATAAGCACATTCACCTAAAGATATAATAATTGTCGGGAGCGAAAAGTTTCACAAGGTACAAGTATGAGTAGTGTTAGCATCTTAGCTTATATTTAACGGTGATTTCATTTTTAAGCTTGGTTTGGGACAAGTGAAAAGTCGAGAACGATGAATTTATCCTTTTTGAGCATTTTAGGATTAAAATGCTTCTTATTCCGTGACCCTTAAAGTTATGAAAATAACGAAAGTCCATACATTCTAGTTAGTTGCTTAAAAAGAAAAAGTACAAAAAAATGAGAAAAAAGAAAAAAATACAAAACTATGTGTGGTAATAAGTGTAGATTTTTAAAAATGGTCAAAACAAGGCTTTTCAAAATTAGTGATTCTTTAATTCTCTTTGATGAACACTTAGCTACTTTTCGAGGTAATTAGTCGAGGGGGATTGAGATTCTTGGTTTTCAAAAGTGTTTACTTATGGCATTGCGTGAGGACACGACAATAGTTTAGTATGGGGGATTTTGGTATGTGTTTAAATACACATACCTTTTACCTAATAAAACGACCCCAAATGACCAAAAACAAACATAAAATGCCAAATATATGTTTGTTTTGTATTATTTACTGTGCAGGTATAGGATATTAACATAAGGACAAAAACGAAGCCAAAATCGACAAAACCAAGCACGGGATTGGAAAGAGCGTGAAAAAGTCAAAGTCAAAGTCAACAAAAGTCAAAGTCAATAGAAGTCAAAGTCAAAGACGAGGCCGAAAATGAAGAAATCTTAAATGGACCAACCCGCACCCAGATTAATGGGCCGGGTCAGCCCATCAAGCTTTTATATTACACATACCATTTTACCTATTAAAAAAAGCCCAAGATCCCTTTTTTATATTACCCGGCCCAAAAACAAATCATATAAGCCCATTTCCATTTAACCATTTAACCCTTAACCCCGTTAGCCAGTTAAAAACTTTACACCTTTCGTCCTTTTTAGTTTACACCACAAGTCCCTAAACCCACTTAACCCTTTACACCATAAGTCCTTAGGGACTAACACATTTGGTCCCTCCATACCCAACACCCTAACACCACTCATCTCTTACCCCTAACACTCATTGCAACACAAACACATAACAACCCTTTCCCGCCAACACTTTACTATTCATCATCCTCTTCACGTAACCCTACACCACGACAAACCTATCACTCTCATCCCAAAACCCCAAACGAACCCCACTTCATAAACAGACAAATCCACCTTGGTAATCCTGTGAATTCTTATTGGTTTATGAACAATAACAAAGATTCAATGGCTTATATTGCAAGCCTTGGAGAGCAAGATGATTTGATGGCTAAGATGAAGGCTCCTAGCCCCTCTCACATATGAAACACACATGATGACTTCAATACTTTTGAATTCGTCTATATATAGGACTAAATGTAGACAGTTTAAAGCCATCTAGTTTAGGAGTAGTTTAAGAGTAAAGTAGTTTTATTTACAGCTTATTTTCCAGCTTATTTACTTTAATTGTATTTCCTTTTCAAAGTTATGCAACCTCAGTTTTTATTAATTCAAGATTAATTTTCAGCTTATTCTTAACTTTGTCTTTATAATCCTGTTTTTACCTTAATGCTTAATCATGTTTTAAGAAAGTTCATAAGCTCTTCTACTTTTAAAATTAGTACTTATCTCCATTTAATAGCATTGTTTCATTTAAAATCAACTCACCCCTAAAAATTGCCTCAACATAATGTTAAGGATGATAAGCCAGACAAGGATGGGCTTATGGACTTACCAGCTTATCATAAGATAAGCCGGAGCTTGTTGAATAAGCTATTTTGAGCATTTAGTCCTTGTTTTGAGCAAAGGCACTTGTAAGTCACTCTTTTTTTTATTTTCTAGCTTAAGCTTATTTTATTTTTTGCTTATTTACTTGCTTATTTCAAGCTATTTTGGTGCCTATTCATGCTTATTTTGTCTAATGCCAGCTTAGGATGTTAAGTTTTTAGTTTTAAAACAGTTAGTTTAAGTTTCAATGAATCTGTCCTAAAATAAGCTTTTTATTCTAACTTATCATTCAGTGCTTATTTTTCCTTAATCTTTGCTTATTTATCTTTTATTTGCTTAGCTTTAAATCTGTCTTTATAACTTATCATGTAGTGTGCTTGAGCTTTGGTCATGGTTTTGCTGGCATAGTGAATTGGTTGGAAATGCTTGTTTTTTCGCTGCCCTAGGACTGCCCCAATTGCAAAGTCGCTTGCATCACACATGAGTTCGAAGGGCAAGTCCCAGTCAGGAGCAATCAAAATTGGAGCCTCGGTCAATTTTCTTTTAAGTGTATTAAAGGATTCGATACACTCTTTTGAGAAGAAAAATGGAGTCTCTTTTTCAAGCAGGTGAGTCATTGGACGGGCTATTTTTGAGAAGTCTTGTATGAAACGTCGGTAAAAACCGGCATGCCCAAGAAAACTTCAGACACCTTTCACAGTAGTCGGGTGAGGGAGCTTGGCGATAACGTCAACTTTAGCTTGATCGACCTCAATTCCTGACTTAGAGATTTTGTGTCCAAGAACAATGCATTCCTTCACCATAAAATGGCCTTTCTCTTAGTTTAGGACCAAATTGGTGTCTTCACACCGTTTTAACATTTTTTCCAAATGGGATAGGCATGTAGAGAAGGAATCCTTGAAGACTGAAAAGTCATCCATAAACACTTCCATTGTTTTTTCAATCATGTCATGGAAGATTGCCATCATACATCGTTGAAACGTGTCAGGTGCATTGCATAGCCCAAAAGGCATGCGGCGATAGGCAAACATTCCGTATGGGCAAGTGAATGTTGTCTTTTCTTGGTCCTTCGGGTCTATGGGAATCTGAAAATAACCCGAGAAGCCATCGAGGAAACAATAGTATTGATTTCCCGCGAGTCTTTCGAGCATTTGATCCATGAAGGGCAATGGAAAGTGGTCCTTTCGGGTAGCTTCATTCAACTTTCTATAGTCAATGCATACTCTCCACCCTGTGACCAATCGAGTCGGTATTAAATCATTTTCATCATTTTTGACGATGGTCATGCCACCCTTTTTCGGTACACAGTGCACCGGGCTTACCCATGGACTGTCAGAGATCGGATAAATTAATCCGGCGTCAAGAAGTTTTTCAACCTCTTTTTTGATGACGTCATGGATTTTTGGATTTACCCGCCTTTGATGCTGAACCATTGGTTCGTAGTCCTCTTCCATGAGAATTTTGTGGGTACAAAACTCTGGGTCGATACCCTTAATATCTGAAAGTTTCCAAGTGATGGCTCGCTTGTAGGACTTAAGAACCTCGATCAGAGAGGCCTTTTCCTCATTCTTTAAATCTTTTGCAATTATGACGGGCAACTTGTCGTTACCTTCCAAAAATGCATATTCTAAATGAGGTGGCAAGTCCTTGAGTTCAACCTCAGGGGGCTCATTAACTGAAGATTTTTCATTGTTTGCTTCACAAATTTTAAGATCTTTTAGAATTTCTAGAAAATAATTTCCTTGATTGGGAGGGGGTAGTGATGGATCGCTATTACGAATTGCTTCGAGGATAAGAATGTCCCCATCAGGGTCATAATACGTTGGATCAACTTTCGGTGAAGTTGGATCATCCTCTATAGCAAGAAAAGAGTCGGCTTCTTCGAAAAGGAGAAAATCGCTGTCCCCGAATGGAGTTAAAGTCGGAGAAGAAGTAGAAACGATTGGATCATAGTAAGGAGTGGGATTGCCACTCGAGATCACATTAGAGAATCCAAGAACTTCTTGAGAGTATTCTTTGCAGGCCATATCAATGACGTCAATTCGGTTTGCCGTCATATGATTGTAATTAGCCGTGTATCTCAAAGTTTGGTCCATATTAAATGTGATGACCTCTTTGCCAACACGAAGGGTTATTTCACCTTCCTATACATTTATCAATGCATGACTAGTCTTTAAGAAACTCCTCCCGAGAATTAAAGGTACTCAGGGGTCTGGCTTAAAATCTACGACCATGAAATCTACTAGAAATTAGAACTTTTCCATCGTTACATAGACGTCTTCGGCGATACCGATCTGTTCAGAAATTGAACGATCCGCTAGTTCTAGCGTCATGCAAGTTGGGGTTAGTTCGGGAAGAGAGAGATTTTTTCATACGGAATATGGTATAAGATTAATGCTTGCACCAAGATCGGCCAAGGCATTGCATGTATTAATCCCGGAAAATTCACATGGAATAAGAAATCGGCTAGCTGTACAATTTCTATAAGAATGAGCACCTCTATAAGTTACACAACTCTACTCGACCACTTTTATGGGTGCAGGAGCTTGGGCTTTTTGCTTTTCGACAAGCATAGTCTTCATCATGTTCTTAAGTTCAGAAACTTCGGTTGTAAGAGCAGCAACATCTGGTGAAATTCCGGAGAGGATGAATTGAACTAACTTTGGCAACGACTGCCTTGTTTCGTGAATTACGAACCTTGGATTTACTCTCGATAATTTTCAAGCATTCACGAGGCATCTTATCCAAAAAGTTTCCACCCGCAGCAGAATTCAATGAATCTTGATCATTAGCATTCAAAGCATTGTAAAACGTATCTAGCTGATGTAATTCAGAAAATCCGTGATGTGGGCATGCTCGAAGAAGGTCATTAATCGGATCCCAAGCCTCGTAAAATGATTCGTCAAATCTTTGTTGAAATCTCGTGATTTCATTTCGAAGATTTGTCGTTTTTGAAGGAGGAAAGAATTGATTAATGAATTTTGAAACAAGATCATCCCATGTCAAAATTGATCGAGGAGGTTCTTTTTCTAGCCAAATCCGGGCTGAACCTTCAAGAGAAAATGGAAAAAGCATAAGCTTAATTGACGTGCTCGGGATATCCGGGAATCTCATCGTTGAGGTAATCTTATTGAAATAACGGATGTGAGCATGTGGATCCTCTTTATCATGTCCGAAAAACTGTTTGTTTTGAACAAGATTGATCAAACCATGCTTCAATTCAAAATTAGCATTGATTTCAGGAATTACAATTGCATCCTCGTACCCCTCGGTGGGTGCTTGGAGCAATTGTGCCATAGTCCGGTTATCAGCCATCGGAACTACGGGAGGAGCTGGATTTTCAATTGGTTCTTCAAGATTAAATGGTTCAACAAAAGCCGGTGGGGCTTGTTGTTGTTGATGGTGAAGATTACGGGATTGAGATCGAGTGCGCATGCACTAAAATATAAAAAGAAAATTTACACTATTTTTTTTGTTCTTTTTGGTTTATCAAAAATGAATTCACAATTTATTTTAATAACGGACAACGAAATAAGACAACTTAATCCTAATAATCAACAAGCTTCTCGGTAACTCTTCGAAAAGAAAAACGCACAAAGGAGCGGAGGAATAGGAAAGCGCGAAGCTATTAAAAACCTTTTTCCTTTAGGGTCGTAGTTCCAAGGAACAACCCGCCTTATACCCCTCTTTGAGTTTGTTTATCTTTTAAAAGGTGAACCGTACCTCGCAAGTGACACAAAAGGTAAGTTTTTGATTCTTTGGTTCGGGAACTTATTAATGGATAATACTTCAGTTGAAAGTATTATATGTTGGTGTTCTTTTACCAACTTGATTGATTTTTATTGATAATTAAAGACAATGTTTTTATCTTTTTGGTTTTTTTTTGTTTTTCTTTAAATGATAATTATACTAAAAAGAAAATGAAAATATTTTTGTACTTTTAGGGTTTTTTATAAAGCAAATAACTTCAAGAATGAAGGATCTTCAAAAACTAAGTTTCAAACAGTACGGATAATCGACACACAGCCTCCCCGGCAGCGGCGCCAAAAATTGACAGCTTCTTTTTTAGGTGAATAAATAATTAATATATTATAAATATACTACTACTTATATAACCCAAAAACAATTCAAGTTGCCCTTGAAAAGTTTAAAAGAAAGACAATCAATAAAATCCGAGGAGTATGATATTCCCGGGTCGTTTATCCCCAACGAGGCTGGACTTGAAAATCGGTACAGTCGGAAAGTTGGAATTTGAATGATATTAATGATTAAGGGGATTAGAAAGCTAAATTATCTACTAATATGCAAAAACGATTAAGAAAAACCTAAAAATTATGAAATAAAACAAAAAAAACGAGAGCACGAGCCCCGAACAAGGGGTCAAAAACCTAAATTCTTAAAAATTAACCCTACAAAGATTTTTTTTACTTCTAATCTACTCTACGTGACTAAAAATGAAGAATAAAAAAGACTAGACTAAAAACGGAGCTAAAACGAGCTCAAAAATGAGAAAACAAAAACGGGGTCGAAACCCGTTCTTTAAAAAGTAAAATTTTGCAAAAACGACCCTACGAAAGATTTTCTATTTTTCCTAAGTGCAAAATGATAAAATAAAATTTTCTAAAAAAGAAAAATATTTTTTTGATTTTTATTTAATTTATTATAATTAAAAAACAGATTTAAAGAAAATAAATGTTTAAAAATAGTAAACGTTTATGAAAAATTCTCAAAAAATACAGGAAAATAGCTTAAAGGATGCTGGATCTAAGAAAAATAAAAAGGGAAAAGTCAGCTTATTAAATAAGCTGAAATAAGCTATAACAGGCTTATGGGCTTATGGGCTAAAGTGGGCTTATATAATTAATAAAGCAAACCTCTACCGGATGAGCTATTGTAGCACAGCGGTAGAGGTGTGTTATAAAAGTGTTGGTTGATGGGGTTGAGGTCCCGAGTTCGAGTCTTGCTCACTCGGGGTCTCCCCTAATCCCAACACTTTTATTTCTCATTTTTTTTACAACTTTTTGAAAAAGCTAACAATAAGCAACTTTAAAAAAAGAAATTTTTTTGTAACTTGCAAATAAGCACGAAATAAGCAAAACAAGATGGCAGTTAAGCTAAATTTACACTAAGTCCTAAGGTTCACTACACTAGCTTAACTGTTTGGCTATTTTAGGCAAATAAGCAAATGAAAACTTAGTATAAGCTAAGGCAGACAATAAGCAGTATCTAATAAGCACTTAAGAACAAAAATCAGCAACTAAAACAAGCTAGAATGGCAAATAAGCTAAAAAAAACTACTAAACACTTAAAATTTACTCTAAAAAGGCAAGTAAGCTTAAATAAGCTCTAAACTAAAGATAATAGCTAAAATGAGCTTAATCTACTCTAAAAAGCTAGGCTAATCCTAAATAAGCAAAAACAACAAGCTAATAAGCTTCAATAAGCAAAAATGCCTTAGCAGTACTAACTTGGAGTTAGTACTGTTAGGTGAAAAGCCCAAAAGGCCCTTTTTTAGCTTAAAAATAAGCTACCTAGAGGGGTTTTTGGCTTTCTGGCTTATAGGAGCTTAAAGAGCTACTTATAGGCTTTCTAGAAAAGCAAAGAAACCTAGGGTTTTACTAACAAATAAGCAAGAAAAAGGGGTGAGAAAAACGGGTGCTAGCACCAGGGCACCTTTTTGGTTTTCTTTCAAGTAACAAATGGCAAAATGCAGGCCTAATTATAAGCAATCAAATAAGCTCATATCTGAAAACTAAGCTCAAACAGGATTAAATTACCTACTAAACTACTTTGTGTAAGAAAAATCAAACCCTAAAACACACTCTAGCTTATCTTGATTAGCAATTGAAAAATGAACTTTTTGTTTTATGAACTTAGACTTGACAGGTTTTACTTAAAACACAAATGCAAATGCATACTTACTTCACTTCTCTTCTACTGCATATAAGACTCAAAAGGACATGTGTTTAACACAACAAAAAGTGTTTAATCAATTTATAAACAAATAAGCTGATATACACCTCTAAAATTCAACAGATTCAAGCCTATTAGCACAAGATACCTTAAAACTGAATTCTAAATCCTAACAACCACTTAAAACAGCTTAATACCACTTAAATTGACTAGTTGAAAATGACTAAAGGACCCCAACCCATTATCTTAACCATTCTGACCCATTTTGGGCTTGACCCAAACACCCCTTAAAATTTAGAATTCACTTTTTTAAAACTGTTTTAAAGATTTTTAAGCAAGGGTTTTGAAAAACAGTTGATAACAAAGATTTGTTAAGCAAAAATAATCAAAAATCACACACAAATAAGCACTTAAACTAGCAAATAAGCAAATGATAGATTTAAGCAATACTTGACAGATTAACATACAATTTGAATAAAGGACAAAATAAGCATAAACACAAACAAGCATAAAGAACTTAAATAAGCAGCAACAAGCATAAATAAGCACAAGATAAGCACATGAACAGTAACTTAAGCAGTAATAAGCAGTTGCTACAGTAAATAAGCAAAAATGTAAATAAGGACTTACAATACCCTTTGCTCAAAACAAGGGTCTACAAGCTCTAGCTTGTATTAAACAAGCTAGTAGGGTCCTATAAGCACTTCCATTGCTTGCTTATCTTCCAATATTTGCTGAGGTAATTTGAAGGGGAACATTTTTTTCTTTTGTTGTTTTCTTAACACTTTTTATACTGAAGTCTTCTTTAGTTAAAACAGGTTATCAAAGAGTTAAATAAGAGCTTATATGAGTTTTTAGAACATAAGTTAACACTTAAATTTCAATAGAACTTAAAACAGAATTTTAAAAATCAAAGCTGAATTTCATTAAACTTATAAGAAAAACATTACACTGAAAAGTAAAAGTGAATTAAAAACTAAGCTAGGTTAAAAACTATATATCTTAAAAACTAACTGCCTCTATGGGCTTACAAGATGGCCTATTTATATTAGGCTAATGAACATTCTAGGTCTTCTTTCTTGGTTGTGTTTCTTTGCTGAGGCAGAAACTAGTGTGTTTGTTGTGTGAGTAACATCCCAAAATCATCTTGGCCATTCATCTTGAGTGGTGCCCAATCCAAGTCATCACGACCATTGATTTTTCTTGCCCAATGAACATCAAAGGGATTGCCAACGTGTCCTTGTTGGTTTGTGAGGTGGGGGAGGGTGGTGGTGATGTTTTTGGCCGTTTATGAACAGTGGTCGAGGAGGGGGGACAGAGTGGGGGGGGGGGGTTAGGTGGTGGTGATTATTTGTGACGGATTTGAACAGTAACCAAAGTTGGGAAAAGACAGTGAGGAAGAGGGTGTTGGTGGAAATTTTGTTCATGGGTTTAGCAGGGTGAATTTTGGGATGATGGCAATTTTGAACCTTCATTGTGATATAGTTTATTACAGTGGTGGTCCTTGTGGTGGGAAAGTTTAAAAGACTTGCCAGATTCAGCCCCCCATTGTATGATGCATTGTTGAACAATTAGTCCTTGGTGCGTGTAACTTTAGGGGGTTGGCAAAATTAGTCCCCTCACTTCATTTGGGCTTTAATAAAAAAAATGTTGGGCTTGGATTTGGTTTTGGGCTTTTGTAATTTAAATGGGCCTTAAGTCTTCAAGTAATATACTAATGGGTTTTCCTGGCCTATTAGATGGGTGCGGGTAGGCCCATAAGTATTACTTCATTTTTCGGCATCGGCTTTGCTGTTTACTTTGGCAGGAGTGTTGACTTTGACTTTTGTTACTTGGCGATTGATTTTGACTTTGTCTTTCACGCTTTTTCACTCCGTGCTTGGTTTTGTCCCTTTTTTTGCTTTATTTTTTGTCATTTTCTCGGATATCCGTTTCCTGCACAAAATAAGTGAAAACATACAAATACAATGTATTTTTGGTACGTTTTGGGTCATTTAAGTCCGATTTTAATGGTGAAAGATATGTGTAATTAAACGTATACCAAAATCCCCCATACTAAGACATTGCCGTGTCCTCACGCAATGCTATGAAGTAAGCACTTAGAAAACTAAGAATCTCGATCCCCCTCGACTAATAACCTCGAAAAGTAGCTAAGCGTTCGTCAAGGGAATTTAAAGACTCTAAAGTTTTGAAAAGCCTCCGTCTTTACCATTTTTAAATATATACTTATTCCTACCATATTTTTGTATTTTTCATTTTTCTCATTTTTTTGTAGTTTTCATATTTAAGCAACTAACTAGAACGTTTGACTTTCGTTATTTTATAACTTTTAGGGATCATAGAACAAGATGCATTTCGATCCGAGAATGCCCCAAAAAGGATAAATTCATCGTCCCCGACTTTTCACTTATTCCAAACCAAGCTTAAAACAAAATCACTGTTAATTATGAGTTAAGATGCTAACACTACTCATATTTGCAACTTGTAAACTTTTCACTCCCGACAATTATTATATCTTAAGTGTATGTGCTATTTTGAATTTCAACCATGGATCAATGTTTTGCAAAATTCTATGTTTCACGTTCCACCCGAGAATAATAAGTTTGAAGGCGAGATCATCCCATGTAGCGACTTTCGTCTCGGCACATCCCAACCTTGCGGTTAAGTGACCAGGCTTTTGACACCCCACAGAGACTAGTATCGGGACTCACGGACCTTCGGTTTCAAAAACTCTCAGGTTTCTTGTATATACATAGCTTATAAAATAGAATAGCCAAAGTTCAAAAGCATATTTGAATTTAACAAAAAGAGATCTTTTATTTATTAATTCACACTTAATATTAAACATTTATGCAATTGTAACCCTCGACCTTTTAGAAGGCTGCAACATCGGTTGTGAGCCGGCAAGATGCAGCAAACTTTTATCAGTCTCGGATTTGCATTGTGCATCACTCAGTTCCATGATGTCTACTACAATATTTAGAAATCAACGAATGAAAGTCGATAGCATATAGATTAGACCCGTTCTCTATCCTAGTAGTAGGAAAAATCAACCCTTCATCTTTACTTATACAGCCTCCTCACTACTCTTCGCAACACCAACC
Source organism: Tanacetum coccineum (assembly GCA_026074375.1). Taxonomy (NCBI): domain Eukaryota; kingdom Viridiplantae; phylum Streptophyta; class Magnoliopsida; order Asterales; family Asteraceae; genus Tanacetum; species Tanacetum coccineum. The sequence goes on along the minus strand of BQNB010065259.1, from coordinate 8,557 downwards.
TAGTCTTTTTGCTCAATCTTTCATTTTGCTTAATCAGTTGAATTCTTCTTCATTATATATTGTCACTTTTGACAACTTTTATATCATATTCGTTCACTTTGTGTTCATTCAAAGCTTATCACTGTAAGTCCTTTTGGCATTCGAAACAAGTTGATTAAACAAACCCTTCAAAAAACGTCCATCAACCTCGACCTACAACTATCCTAAATTGGAAGGAGCCACTCCGTAGATCACTTCCGGTAGTCTGCTTGGTAGATCATAGGAGTAATTTTGGTAGTAACTAAATCACACCATATGCAAGCTCCATCAACATACGCCAAGATAATTACCTTTAGAAAATATGTCCATGAAAAACCAAGGATCCCCGCTGTAAACAACTGAATTTATACCACAAGGTAATCCCATTAAAACTCCCTTGCTCTCCATGTTACATACGTTATTTGCCATAACCATGCACCCAAGCCATTACAATACACCAAATAAATAAACTAATCTGAAGTTACCACTTTTATACGAAAACACATATAACTATCCAACTAACCTAAACTAACAATCAATAAATACCATACACAGCAAGCCTCTAAATTGCCCCCACCCCATTAAACCAAGCAAATGACCCTCCAAACCAAAGTTACCGCTCAGAATCACCAACCCATTTAATATTACAACCCCAACATCCACCACGCTTTTATACAAAATGCAAGACAACCACACTCACACCGTCCAACTAAACCAAAACAATTGGAATTCCTACATCCCACTCGACTATCTCCCCCCCCCACTAGTCCACCAAACCCAAAACCTTAATACCTGCATAGGGCCACACCACTCCAAACAAATTACCTTAAATCAACAACAATCATAACATGGGTACCATCCACCTCGGAAAAGTCCGTTGAGTGCAAAATCACAAACAACCCATGAAAATAAAAGTGACTTACATACAGATATAATGCGTGTTATTTAACTTAACAAAAAGAAGAAGAATTATGATATTATAATATATTAAGATTTTATAAGTAGTTGTTTAGGAACTCAGTTAGATAAAAACTTACATATGTAGAGGATATGATAAAAAATACCGATCGTTTAAAATCAGAAAATGTGAATTGGAATTTATTAACACAATGGGTAATTTTTCATCAATACTTCATGTGCATAAACAACCCTAACTAGAAAATGTGCAATTAGCTGAACGGACCCATATACATACCTTCAAAATTTTGCTTACGATTCTTATGTATTCAGGAGGGAGTTCCTCTTATATTTTTGATTAATGTGTTTGAACTGCTACAATATTCTGATTAACAAGCTTCCTTCCTTTAGGATTTTAAATGGAAAATTCCATTTTTCTTAGTATATGGTAGGGAACCAAACTTTCTCACTTGAGAAGCTTTTTGTGTCTATGTTTTGCCACTGTGGTCAAAAGGTTTGATAAGTTTTCTTATATGTCTGAAAAGTGTGTGTTAATTGGTTATGTTAGTGGTAAGAAGGCATATAAACTTTTCAGTCTTGAGAATAGAAATGTTTTGTATTCCAGAGATGTAAAATTTTATGAAACTATTTTTCCTTATACAATGAGTAATAATGAATCTGTTAATGAGTATGATAATGTGTCCATTATAAACTTTTTTGACCATTTTAGGGTAGAACTTGAAACCAAAACTTCTAATTTAAGTCCCAATGATAAAGAGGAAGGATCACCTGGTAGAGATGGTAAGGTTCATCAACTAGTGACTGAGGCTAACACAGACCAGCCTGGACATGATGATACACACCATGCAACTCCTTTAGATGAAAACAATAATGCTGAGGGAAATGTTGGTTCATCTTCTAAGGTTCCTATTTTTCAAAATGATTTGCCTAGTGTTACTGAGGAAGTTGGTCTTAGAAGGTCTCAAAGAGCCTCTAAATTACCTGCTAAATTGAATGAATTTGTTTTAGATTATAAGGTTAAGTATAGGTTGAATAGATATGCTAATTATTCTATGTTAAGTCCTAAAAATTATAGTTTTTTGTCTAATATGAATAAGTCTGCTGAATCTTCTTTATATGAGGAAGCTTGAAAAGATGTTAACTGGATAAATGCTATGAATGATGAAATGCATGCTCTGTATGAAAATAAGACCTGGATTATGTCTGATTTACCACATTTGGGTCTAAATGGGTTTTCAGAAATAAATATAAGTCTAATGGTGAAGTGGACATATATAAGGCTAGGTTAGATGCTAAAGGGTTTGGCCAAAAGGAAGGCATTGACTATGAGGAAACCTTCAGTCCTGTAGTTAAAATGAGCACTGTAAGATGTATGATAAATCTTGCAGTCCAAAAGGATTGTATTATTTATGGACTGTAAGATTTATGAGATGGATGTTAATAATGCCTTTCTTTTTAGGGATTTAAAGGAGGAAGTTTATATGCTTCCCCCACCTGGGGTTTTTAAGTCTAATGAGTCTAAAATGTGTAAAATTGAAAATTCCTTATATGGTTTGAAGCAGGCTCCCAGACAATAAAACCATAAGTTGTCTGAAGCCTTGCTTGATGCAGGTTTTGTGTAGTCTAAGAATGACCATTCTTTGTTTATTAAAAACAAAGGAGATGTGCGTTTGTACTTATTGGCTTATGTTGATGATTTGGTGATTACTGGGAATGATAATTCTGAGATTAAAAATTTTAAAGCTTTTTTGAACAAGAAGTTAAAAATTAAGGACTTGGGAGAGTTAAAATACTTTCTTAGGATAGAAGTTTTAAAAACAAAAAATGGTTTGTGTTTAAGTCAAAGGAAGTATTGTTTGGAATAGCTTCATGAGTATGGGTTGCTTGCTTGTAGGCCTGTTATGACTTGCTTGATTGTAGGCCTGTTATGACACCTTTGCCTCAAAATTTGGTCCTAAGTCATAAAGAATCTGATATTGATAAGTATTTGATAAATATTACAAATTATCAAAAACTTATTAGAAAGCTTATATATTTGACTCATACCAGGCCGGGCATATCATATTTTGTACACTGTTTAAGCCAGCACATGCATGCTCTTTTAAAATTTGCATTAAGAGTCTTGAAGTATTTGCAACTTGCACCTGGGTTAGGTGTTGAGTTTACTAAAAGGAAAAATGATTGTGTTATCTCTGCTTTCTCTGATTCTGACTGGGCTAAGTGTCCTGTAACTAGGAGGTCTGTTTCAGGTTACTGTTTTTCATAAATGGAAACTTAGTGTTCTAGAAAAGTAAAAGACAAGCTAGATTGTCTAAGTCATCAGCAGAAGTTGAATATAAGTCTATGGCCTCAACTACTTCCGAGGTTATGTGGATTGTTAACATTTTGGGAGAATTTGGTATTGAAAATGTTGTTCCTGTAGAATTGTTTTGTGATAACAAGTCAGCAATTCAAATTGCTGCTAATCCTGTTATGCATGAAAAACTAAACACTTTGATATAGATGTTCATCTTGTTAGAGAGAAGGTTGCCAGTGGTTTAATGAAAAATGTGAAAGTTGATACTAAGTGTCAAGTAGCTGATATTCTTACTAAAGCTTTTGGTACCTATCAGTATACTTTTTTGGTAAAAAAATTGGTGTTACTGAACATGTTTGCTCCATAAGATTGAGGAGGGGTGTTGAAAAGTTATATTCTATGAATGACAATCTTATTGAACTTCAGGGTTCTCTATGAAACTTTTATGCCTAACTTTAAGTTTCAGTTGGGTTGTTGTAGTTGTTATTTTGCAGGGGTTAAGGTGGAAATTAGCTCTCTATATAAAAATTGAGATGGAGCTAGGGTTTCATGTCTTTACAAATCGTTTCACCTACAAATCTTTTTCTCTCTCAAGTTTTATATCAGTTTCTGGGTTTGGTTTTGTTCTGATCATCTTGATCAAGTTGTTAGGGTTTTAGTGTTTGGATTGTAAGTGTGATTTCTTGTTTAGATTTAGATAGCATCCTATTTGGGGACTATCTCAATTTCTTTGTAATATGTTTTGATAAGCACTCGTGTTGAGGACTTATATACTGTGTATATTGTTATAATAAAAGATAAGATCATCGTGGGAAGGTTGGCAGAGTGATTCATAATTTTAGTTGTTTATGTACCATTATTTTAACAACAAATATTTTTTAGTTGCTAATACACCTTTGCACATTATTGTGACAAAAGAACTAATTGTGTCACTGGATGATGAGAGAGTGACACTTTATTAACACATTCTAGTGACTTGAATAACTAAGGTAGTAACTATAAAAAGTGTCACTAACATCGCACCAAAGTTACTGTAAAAAGTAATAATGAGTCGAATCGGGTTTCAAAACATTGGTGAGTACACTGACAACTTTGATGACAAAGTTTAGGTCATCATTATTTCTAGAAATGCTGTTTTATTAGAAGGTTTACAAAGTTATGGCTTAAACAATCTCAACTTGCAATTGCAACTGATAGAATTTACAATTATGTTATAGGTCAAACTTGGGCTTCCTCACATACGTACGATATAATTACATTACATACAAAGCCGCATGTGGATAATGGTATTTTTATTTTTGGTCAATTCTTGGTTCCATTATTACTTAGTAAACCACAAAATGCTCTATTTTTTTTTTGAAATAATGTGATTAGAACCATCACCCGGCCACTTGTGTTTTTTATAATAATAACTTAAAAAAAACTTCCAAAAATTTGGAATCCGTCACTATCCCGTGCTATAATAATATTAATTAATGTATATATTGCAGAAAGCAACATGTTTGAGTTGGATAATGGAAATAAACAAGCAAGAATACCCGCGCGTTGCTGCGGACGTTAATTTTTCGCGCGTTGTTATGGGACGTTAATTTTTTTTTTTTTATTTGTGTAAGTTTATTTTTTCTTGCACTTACAAACGGGGGCGATAATTTTTTCGTTGGTTTTTGCGTGTCATTAAATCTTTTTTTTTTTCTTTAAAAATTTTGTGCCGAGTTTATTTTGTCGGTCTCATATTTAATAGTACGGGTTTACTTTTTCAGTATCGTGTTTAGTAGTTTTTTTTATGGTCTTACGCGTTGTTGCGTCGCGTTAAAATTTTATTTTTTATTTTTTTTATTTTTTTGCGAAATTTTTTTTTGGTCTCATGGTGTAAAATGACACTGTTTAAGTCAATTCGGAAATGTTACCGCGGGTATTTTTTTATCTGAATGCTTCGGTACTTTTATAGCATTTTTTCCTCCCTATTTTGTGCCGACAATTTTTTATTTTTTTTAAAAAAAAACTAATTGGGCCGGCCCAAATTTTTGGGCTAAATTTTTTGGGCTTTTTTTGGCCTTCATATTTAATAGTGCGGGTTTATTTTTTCAGTATAGTCAATTCGGAAATGTTACCGCGGATATTTTTTTATACCGAATGCGTCGGTCCTTATGTAACATTTTTTTTCCCCCTATTTTGTGCCGTCAAATTAAAAAAAAACTAATTGGGCCGGCCCAAATTTTTAGGCCTGTTTAAATCAATTCAGAAATGTTACCGCGGATATTTTTTTTATTTGAATGCGTCGGTACTTTTGTAACATTTTTTTCCTCCCTATTTTTGTGCCAGCAAATTTTTTTTTAAAAAAAAAAAATAATAATTGGGCCGGCCCAAATTTTTGGGCTAAAATTTTTGGGCTTTTTTGGCCCAGCACTGTAGCTACGGTGCTTAAAATGAATAGTGAAATGGGTCCAAAACTATGTCGTTTAGATTCTCTAATGTTTAAGTCAATTCGGAAATGTTACCGCGGATATTTGTTTATCTTGAAATTCGTCGGTAACTTTTTATCATTTTTTTCCTCCTATTTGTGGCCAACAATTAAAAAAAAGAAAAAAAACTAATTGGGGCCGGCCCAATAATTTTTGGGCTAAAAAAAGAAAGAAAATTTCGTAAATTTTATGGGGGCCTTTTTTGGCCCCTTCATAGTTAAATAGTAGGCGTGTTTATTTTTTCAGTATAGTCAATTCGGAAATGTTACCTACCTGCAGTGAATATTTTTTTTATCTTGAAATGCGTCGGGTAATTTTGTAACTTTTTTATCCTCCCTATTTTGTGCGCGTCACATTAAAAAAAAAAAAAAAAACAAATTGGAGTCCGTCCCAAATTTTTGTTTATTTATTAGGTCCAGTTTAAGTCAATTCAGAAATGTTACCAGCGGAATATTTTTTTTATCTGAATGCGACGGTACATTTTTGTAACATTTTTTTCCTCCCTAGAATTGTGCCCAGAAACAAATCTTTTTTTAAAAAAAAAAAAAAAAAAAAAAACAATTCGGGAGAGGCCGGGCCCAAATTTTTGGGCTAAATTTTTTGGGTTTTTTTGGCCCAGCACTGTAGCACTGTAGCTACAGTGATCAAGATGAATAGTGCACTTGGGTCAAATACTACGTCGTTTCAAATGTCAAATGTGTAAGAGTATAATTCTATTCAAATACTTCATGAACAAAGATATAAAATAGACTAAACAAGCTCTGTTAAACGCGGAATTATAGTAAGGTTAACAATTATGTTAAATAATCACCACTTGCATTTTCTTTTCTTAATGAAAGCCATGCAAGAAGATTCTTCATAAAAATATTAATCCCTCATACAAATCAACACCTATGTAAGATTGTAGCATCTAAAACCTAAATTTCCCAATCATATAATATACTCCCTCCGTCTCTAAATAAGTGTTCACTTTTGACTTTCAAAGTCATATTTCAACATCTTTGACCTTAAATATGTCTTTTTGTGTTATATAATACTTGATGCAAAATATATGAATGGATTGTGATTTAAATGTATTTTCATTGATGTAATTTTCATTAAGTATTATATAACACAAACAAAATAATTTAAGGTCAAAGTTGATAGAAAAAGACTTTAAAAGTCAATAATGGACACTTATTTAGGGACGGAGGGAGTAGCTGTCTCTTAAGTTTGATCAAGACTTGGTTATATGCATGCCAATATATACATGGCGAGAATTACAATACACACAAGGTTATATTGGGCCTGTTTGGCAGGAGCTCTTTTGAAGTTTTTTGTAGAGCTGTAAGTTTTTTGTTATAAAAATAATATCTTTCAGAATAAATAGCTCCGTTTGGATGTATCAACTTTAAGCTTTTATTTTAAACAAGTAGCTCCTAAATGAAAAGCTGATTGACGAAGCTTTAAAATTGTTAGGAGCTGTTAAGTTTGTAAATTACTGATATACCCTCTAACCATAATATAATCTATTTAAATATGTTTTTTTAAGTCATTTTACATTTTATAATTACAGTCAACAGCTAATTTACCAAACACTTTTATAAAAAAAATATATACAACTTGTAGTTCATGTTAACAACTTTATAGTTTACAGCTTACAGCTAGTTTTGCCAAAAAATACCCATTATCAATAAAGCTTCTAAGAGAAAGCTACCTAAGAGATAGACAATTTATTTGCTCTTCTATACACCTACGTAACAAATATAGTTTAATCTACATGTCAATTACGTGTCATTATCGATTTCTTGGTTATATAATCTGTTTAGCATTTTTCTCTAGAAAATATACCTCATGTTTAAGTATGTAAACAAGGTTTTTAACCCGCGCTCCGCTGCGGAGCGCGGGGTTATACGTTTTCGATGATGTGTTACACTACATATGCAGCAAGTTTTGTGGTTGTTCTTTATGTACATTAGAACCTAGAAAAAAAAGGGTTCTGGTAGAATAGAACAAACGCCGTTAGACACTGAGTGTGATAGTCGGCCATGAAGTTGCTTCCAGGACTCAGCTTTCTCCAAAATGCAAAATATATTTCTCTCGCCAATATTTATTTTGCTCTCCTGCATTCAAAAACAATGCACATGAAGTGAAAAAACCAAAAAAGGATATGAAGACTTGCAAGAAGGTAAGTAATTGTTTTAGAACTAAAAGAACCCGAATAAGTGTCTCGCTAGGAGCTGCACTCACTTTATCGATCCAGTAAGCATGACACAATGTCAGGCTTTGTATAGCTAAGGGGACGATCCCAATTGTATATATATGATGACATGAATTCCAATTGTGTAAAATAGTTGACCAGACACAACGCTATCAATTCTACACAGCTTGGACACCAAGCCATCTATTAACAATTAGCACATTGACGTCGGCAACCTAATATGGCGGGCATGTCATTCTTTCAAAGAAAACAATTCACAACATCATAACAATTTAAAATTTGAGTACTTAAAACCTATTTAAAAATGGTTTAGCAGCGTAGGAAGAAAAAAAGGGTGGTGTTGTTATCATTTAGTGACATTTTCCCTACGGAGGACTAAATTTGCTATTAGATCTAATAGGACTTACTTCGATATGATGAAGAAGTTTGAGAGCTTCACGATGTAGCGAGTTGCACTTGTAAAGCTCTGATAAACACAAATAGTGATTTCCATTTAGTAATATCTCCTCACATATTTTTACATCGAAATAGTTGAGGCTTTTCAGCAAATCTAAAGCTGCGGTAGACTGTCCTGTCAAGAGCAATGTTGGATATTAGAAAAAGACTCGGTCACCCCGTGTATTTTACTGTTTTATATAGCTCATAGTTTAATAGTTTATAGTA